>JAOEHY010037319.1:0-11358 GCA_025447955.1 Psilopsiagon aurifrons
CAGCGATGTTTTCAGTTGCTGCTCAGTTATGTTTACTCTGACCAAGGACTTTCTGAGCCTCATGCTCTGCCAGGGAGCAGGGGAAGCCGGGAGAAAGCAGAGACAGGACACCTGACCCAAACTGACCAAAGAGGTATTCCATACCGCAGCATGTCATGTCCACTGTATAAACTGGAGGCAGTTATCTGGAAGGATTAGATCACTGCTGGGTCAGGCTGGGTATCAGTTGGCAGTGGTGAGCGGTTGTATTCTCTGCCCTTGTTGTCTCCCTTATCATTATCATTATTGGTGGCAGCAGCAGTGGTTTGTGTTATACCTCAGTTACTGGACTGTTCCTATTTCAACCTGTGGGAGTTACATTCTTTTGATTCTCTTCCCCATCCCTCTGGGAGCGGAGGGGATGAAGTGTGGGGGGGTGTGAGCTAACGGCTGCGTGGCTGATTTACGGCTGGGCATAAACCACGACACCCATAACATCCTGTCCCATACTATCCCATCTGTCTCATCCAGCTCCCTCATGTTCCATCCCATTCCCATTCCATCCACATCCTATTCCCATCTCATCCTCACCCCATCACATCACATCCCCCCCATTACATCTCATCCTCATCCTGTCATATTCTCATCCCATCGTATCCTTATCCCATCACATCCCATCCCTACCCTTGTCCCATCCTCATCCCGCCTGTCCTGTCCCACCCAGTCCCATCCCCTCCTGCCCTGGTGTATCCATGTGCCCGCTCACTGCCCCAGCAGGACCTGGTATGCAGCCCCTGGCACATGGCCTCACTCCCTATCCTGACCTCGTGGATCCCTGGCACAGGGTGACAATGTCTGAAGTTGGTGACACCAAGCCCAGGCAAGGGCAGGAAACCCTTTGGTTTGCAGGAAAAGGGAGCAAAGGGATGAGGCTGCATCCCATCACCACTGTGGTGCTGGGGCCAGGAGCATGGGTTCTGGGGTACAATACCCACTCCACCCACCCAGGGGAGGACAAGGCAGCGACCCAGATTGGGGAACCCCTGTTTGACCCCTTCCAGGCTGTCCCAGGGAGCCACAGCCCCTCCAGTTGGGAGCAATGGAAACCGGGAGCAGCAATTCACCGTGACCAGCCAGAGGGATCGGGAAGCAGCCACTGTTGCTGTGCTCATGTGAGTGCAGTGTGCGCATTGTCCAAGCTGACAGCCACGTATGTGCGTGTGTATAGCCACACACACATGCCAGCAGCATGTGGATACACCATAAAAGTACACATGTGCATTTACAGTGTCTCCGTGTGCTCATATGTGTTCAGTCTCATCACTGCCACCACCCTGTGTCTGGGCTGCTGGATCTGCGTGATGCGTTTTCACCTCTGATGAGCCTTTTCTCTCCTCCTCCTCCCCACCACATCCAAAATCCCTGCACCCTCCCTACATGAGGCAGCCCCATCCTGCCTGGTTGCTCCAGGGTGAACTAGAGATTTGGCCGGGGTCATCCACAGGCACTGCGCATGGTTGGAGCAGATGGAGGATCCCCAGCACCCTCCAGTGTCAGCTGCTGGGAACCTGCGGAATGCGAGTGCCATGTCCTTGCACTGGCTCTGACCCACAGACAGGCCCCATAGGCCATCCTTCCCACACTCCATGTTTGGTCCCAAGCCAGAGCAACCCCT
This sequence comes from Psilopsiagon aurifrons, assembly GCA_025447955.1. Lineage (NCBI taxonomy): Eukaryota > Metazoa > Chordata > Aves > Psittaciformes > Psittacidae > Psilopsiagon > Psilopsiagon aurifrons. The sequence continues at coordinate 1,655 of JAOEHY010037319.1, forward strand.
TGGGCTCTTGTCTAAGCTCTGGGGGGGCTCTGGTGGCTGCCCCCACAGGGAGGCTGAGGCTAGGAGAGGGACCAGCCCCCCTGTGCTGGGCTCTGTAAGGGAAGAACCTGGGGGATGCTGGGCTGGGGGGAAATCCTGAAGGGGCAACATGTCCCCCCTAGCACCCCACAGGGACATCCAAAGTCTGGGTGATGGCAGCCAGCAGCAGCTCAGGGTGTTGGCACCAGGGCTGGGGGGTCTGTGGCTGCACCAGTCTCCCCTCCACAGACGCCTAAAGAGAGAGGGGATGCCCCTGGCACACACACTCCCCCCTGAGTGGGATGAGGGGATGAAGATGCAGCACAGCACTAGCATATATGCCGCAGGGAGAGAGCAGGACCCTCCTGGAACACCATGGGGCACCAGCCAGCCCCACATCCCCAAGGCCATGCAGCTCCGCACCGTGGTCCCCAGGATGCACCAGGCTCCGGCGCAGTGAGACAAAACGGCATGTGGCCCCGTGGGGCCAGGCCTGGCAGGAACAGTTTATTGGCAGCCCCCGTACAAAGAGCTTGGGTATGTGCGAGCGAGGAAGCAGCAATGCAAACCCAGCACGGCCCGGCTCAGCGGCTGCCCTCCCCGCATGCCAAGGTCCCACCAGTTCCGCTGGGACACCACACCTCCCCACGGGGCCAGGCTGCCATGTCTGGTGAGAGATGGACCCGCAGCGCTGGCAGCTAGGTGCTCAGCAGCGTGCTCCCGAGCTGCTCCTGACTCAGTGCCAGAGGGTCAGTCCACCACATCCCAGCCCTGAGGCACAGGGCAGCGCTTCAGCCGCATACACTGGTGCTTCTCCCAGCATGGGACTGTCCCGGCTCAACCCGTCAGCAAAGCCTGGCTGCATCCGGCGACTCCTCAGCCAGTGCTGCAGCCCTGTCCGTGCGTGGCACAGGCCAGCTTCTCACATAAAACCGAAGACTGCTTCCAGCCATAGCGGCGGCGGAGAAAAAGCTTAAAAACACAAAGCCCAAACGCCAGACACCGACCGCAGCAGCTCCAGAGCTGCACCAAGCAGCCTCATCTGCTGGCTCTGGCTTCCCAGCTTGGCTTGTGTGGTTTATCAGTTCTGCAGGTTACCTGGAAAAAGCTAACAGCTAACAGCCAGGGGCTGGCACGGGTGCTGCGGCGCGGCGAGCAAGGACGAAACACAGGCGGTGAGGGCACCAGGGGGCCAGCGCTCACCCAACTCCAGCTTCAGAATGGAAACACTGTATTGACGGACTTTACAAAAGTTGTTACAAAACACAACCACGAACCAGCAACTGACAATACACAGCGGAAGAGACACCACTTAGAGCCACCTCAGAACAACACCAATTAGCTCCGAGAAGTCAACCAATATTTACACAGACGTCTGAAAAAACTCTCTTATCCTATACATTTAAATGGTTTAGATCAACTGTGAAATATAGTGCCACGTTTCCTTGTTGTATAATAATAATAGTTAATAACAATAATATAATAATATATCATATAATAATAATATTCTACGTCTAGCGTAACTAAAAACCAAACAGCTCTTTACAGGGGTTAGGAGAAGTTGCTTTCACTTATCTGACTTACCTGAATGTGAGACCAAACTCAGTAAAAAATAGCACTAAAATCGCCTTCCTTGACAGGAGTCTGTGACAGACCAGTGGCTCCGTTCCCCAGAGCCACAGGGAATCAACAGCGCGCCTGGTGCCAGTAACATCCTTCGAAAGAACAGAGATGTGTCCTCCTCGGGTAAGTCACTTGACTGCGCTTCCACACTCTGCCTTTCCTGACTCCTCCAGCTCCTATGTTCACAGCCCCTTCTCCTGCCCGTCCTTTCCTCCAGCACCTACTCATTCTCACCTTGCTCTTTGCCTGTTTCTCCCCTCCACTTTTCTGCCTTCAACAAATCCTGCATTGTGCCCCTCACCATGTCTCTGCTTTGCCTCTCTTCCCTTCATCCCAGCCCTGGCCTTGCAGCACGGGGCTGCTGTTCAAGGTACAGCAATGCAACGGGAGCAGGCGGCCAGCTGCCTGGGAATGGCACCTTCCTTCCCTCCCTCGTGCTTCCAGCCTTGCAGTGAAAAGAGTGGAAAAAAGAAAGCGAAAGCTTGTCACTCCTGAATATGCACAAAGATAGGTGGGAGAACACCTGCTAAATACAGACCCCGGAGAACCGCTCGGGATTACTCTCCACAGGCAAAATCCAAACCGGCGTAGAGGACAACTAGTACAAGGACTGTGGAAGTCCCCCATCACCTCGCAGGGTTGCAGAAGTGCCTGGGCCAATTGCTCAAGAGTTTGTTTTGTTAAGAGGAATTCCTTTGATGCTTCAACAAAGTGGGCTCTGTAGCATGACCACATGGATTAGCTGCGATACAAGTTCACCTCCCATCATGCTGCACGTCCACCTGCGAGGCCGTTCACAATAACCGTGAGCCCTTCCGCCCTGGCCGCCCTATGCCAGCGCTACTGCTTAGTTTCTTTTTTCACACACAAGAGGCCGGTCTGAGTGCCCGACTCCAGCCGGAGCTGCGAATCCTCCATGGGCCGGGGGTTGCGGGAGTGGATTTTCTGGTGGCAATTCAGAGACTCTTTGTAGCGGAAGTGCTTCCCGCAGACGGGGCACTGGTAGGGGGTCTCCCCGGTGTGGACCCGCCAGTGCTTGAGCAGGTGGTCCCGCCGGATGAAGCTCTTCCCGCACTCGGTGCACTGGTACGGCCTCTCCCCTGTGTGGATGCGCTGGTGGCGGATGGCTTTGGAGAGGTCACGGAAGTCCTTCCCGCAGTAGGTGCATGTCAGCGGCCCATCGCCCTTCCCCGTATGGAGCTTCTGGTGCAAGATCAGGCTCACTTCCAGGCTGAAGCTCTCCTTGCACTGGGAACAGGTGTAGGGTCTCTCCACCATGTTGTTCACCTGGTGCCTGACAAAGCCGTACTTGAAACCAGAGCTCTTCTCCCCATCAGAGCGTTTGGATTGTTTGGAGCGGGAAGACCCCTGGCCTTTTGTTTTGGATTTCTGCCTCAAGCCTTCTCCGTGCTCCAAGGAAGTGCAGGCTTCTTCGCTGGCATGTGCTTTCTGATGGGTGGCAAACAGCTGCTTGTCCAGGAAGCTCTCCCCACACTCACAGCAGATGTATGGCCCCTCTACTGCAGCCACATCCTCAGGAGCATCCTTCTTGGCCAAGTCTCTCCCACGGCGAGAGGAGCGCCTCAGCCCGTTGCCTGTTCTCTGCTGTGAGGTTGATCCGGTCCGGCTCTTGCTGCTTGGCTTTATCTCCTCCTCTGGGCTTGAGAAAACCTCTTCCCACTTTCCTGCCAAGGAGCTAGGAAGCTCAAGGATTTCGGAACCTTCCTCATCACACTGCTGTTCATCTGCCAGAGCAGAGATAGTCATGTCATTTCTTTGAGATAGGAACTGTCCCGTTATTTAGACCCCAGTTCTCTCATGTCAAAAGTGGTCTCTGTTTTGCATGCTCAGGACAGCGCCTGGTACCACAGCGTTACAAGTCCCACCTGGGAGCTACCTCAGCAGCATGGGAATATGAACAAAGCCAAAGTATTCTGACTTAGAAACACAGAATTGTTTTGGCTGGAAAAGACCCTTAAGATCATCAAGTGCAACCATTAACCTGGCACTGCCAAGTCCACCACTAAACCATGTCCCTCAGTACCACATCCACATGTCTTTTTAATCCTTCAAGGAATGGTGAGTCCACCACTGCCCTGGGGCACTCTGTTCCAGTGCTTGACACTTCCATTGAGCAATCTTCCCTAATATCCAACCTAAACCTCCCCCGGCACAACATGAGGCCATTTCCTCTTGTCCTATCACTTGTCACTTGGGAAAAGAGACTGACCCCCACCTCACTATAAACTCCTTTCAGGTAGCTGTAGAGAGCGAGATCATCTCCCCCAGTCTTAATTTTCTCCAGGCTAAACCACCTCTCCTCAGCCACCCCTCACAGAACTTGTGCTCCTGGCCCTTCAACAGCTTTGTTGCCCTTCTCTGGACCCGCTCCAGTACCTCAACATCTCTCTTGTGAGGGGCGCAGAACTGAACACAGGATCACAGGATTTGAGGCACAGAGTCACCAGTGCCCAGCACAGGGGGATGATTGCTGCCCTGGCCCTGCTGGCTACACTATTTCTGATACAGGCCAGGATGCCCTTGGCCTTCTTGGCTGCCTGGGAAAAGGTGGTCATGTTCAACTGTCGACCAACACCCCAGGTCCATTTCCATTGAGCAGCTTTCCAGCCACTCTTCCCCAAGCCTGGAGCACTGCATGGGGTTGTTGTGATCAAGTACAGGACCTGGCACTTTGCCTTGTTGAACCTCATACCATTGTCCACAGCCCATTGATCCGGCCTGTCCAGATGCTTCCTACCCTCCAGCAGATCAACACTCCCAGCCAACTCGCTGTCATCTGCAAACAGACTGAGGGAGCATTTGATCCCCTTGTCCAGATCACTGATAAAGACTCCTTGGAAAAGCTGAGACAGCACAAAAGATGAGACGTTACATGTAACTAGACAAAGGGAAGCAGAAGTGGATTCCTCAGCAAGAGGTGAAGCAGAACAGGTCTTTAAGAACCTGTGGTTTAGGGTAAAGGCAAAAACACAAATAAGGGAAGCGGAGTAAAACCTCTTTTCCTTGGGAGCTTGCACAATACCTAGAGCCAAAGGATCGCCTATAGTATGAATGGTAACTAAAAGCAGCTGCTAAGGACCCTGGCAAAAAGAGGATGAAAAGAACTCAGAGATTCTGGGGATGTGGGCAGGGGAGTTGGAAACCCAGAGGTTTCTGCAGGGTGTGAGAAGGCAAAGCTGTACTGAGCATTTGCATGCCCAGGGAAGACCTCGGCACTCCCTGTTGCAGGCTCTTCATCTGCCTGTCACTTGTGCCATCAAAACGTGGGCTTGAAAACAGGCTGCCTTCTCTGCCTCAGGCTGACGCTCTGGAAAAGCACCAGCCAGAACCACTGAGCTGCTTCTGAGAACAAGGCTGGGAAGCCAAAAGCACATCCTAGCACGGCATGCTTCCCAAAGCAGCTCACACATCCCTGTGCTTCAGAGCTAACACCATCAAAAGCTTGCCTGTGCTACACTTATCTCCACTTCAAGGCTGACCAAACACAGTCTCACCAAGTGAGGAGACACTGTACAGGTTGTCTGCATGCCCTAGCCAGCCCACAGCTGCTTTTAGAGCCTGCTGCTCATGTACCACAGCTTCTTGTGCACGTGCACTATCCATCTGCCTCGGCTGCTGTCCAGCTCCCACACTGACCCTTGAGGCAAGCCTGGCAGAGATTGCGGTGAAGGCAGGATCTCACCCAGGGCAATCCCCCGCATGTGCCAAGAGCCTGAGCCCACTTCCATCTCCCTCTTTGTGCAGTTCTCGGTGAAGCCCTGCACTTCTCACTCACATGTACAAGGGACTTCCATGCCTTCTTCTTCTTCCTCTTCAGAGCCATCATGGCTTTCAGCCAGAGCCTCTTCATATTTACCCCACGAGCAATCATCAGGACCAGGAAAGGAAAACTCTGTGCACAAGAACAACAGGAGTTTACACTGAGGCCTCTCAGCTGCTTTACAGAGGATTTCAGGAGATGGCCACACTGGATAAGAGCCGGCGAGGAAAACTAAGCCACCGGTGCACCCAAGGACGGAGCTGGCCAAACTCAACAGCGGAGGCAAGTGGAAGAGCACAGGCAGGTGCTCTTCCACACACCTGCTTTCCACCTCCCCACTGTGTCCTAGGAATCTTATGGCTCACCAGTGCTGGGGTCTGTAGGGGTTTCTCCGCCCTCAGAGTCATCCTGATCCTCTGTGTTGGGATCCTCTCCTTGCTCAATCCGTGACAGAAGGTCTGGCTTCGAAATGGCCGCATCTGCACATGAAAAGAGGATCAAAACATTTCCTTCGCCCTCACAGGAGAGAGACTCTCAAACCTTTGCCCACCAACCTTCCTTCGCTGCTGGGGGTGACGGGTAATGGAAAGAGAGGCTTATGATGCTCTCACACATCTGCACCGCTCACCTTGTCTGGGCCCTGGGAACATGAGCGGACTGCAGGAGCACACTCTGCTCAGGTGAGGAGCACCTCCCAGCCTGCAGCGCGAGGAGGAGAATAAGAAAATGCATCTGTGCTTACCTTCAGGCTTCCTTTCTTCTCCTCTCTGCTAAGGTCCGCGGATCCATTACAATGGGGACTTCAGCTCGGGGACAGCACCAGAGCTGTCAGCCAGCAGCAGCAGGGGAAGTGCCCTCCCCATGCGGTTCCCTCCATCCTACTCGTCCGAGTCACAGGCTGCTTGCGGATTTGGGTGGGGGAAAGGGGACAATCACAATCTCTCCTAGGGTGGAGAGCCGAAAACTTCATTCCCAAACTAGCGTGAGTCTCTGGGCATTAATTTCCACCGCTGCTCTGGTGGATCCATTTGCCTTATGCGAGGGCCAAACCCCTGAACCTCATTCTCAAAGGAAACCATCAGACGAAGCACAGATACATTTCTGTAAGCTCCAGGCTCAGATCCACAGATCCTCCTCAGCAGGACTGTTATGTTCCTGCACCTCTAGAGTGGGACATGGGGTTGGATTTTAGCATACTGGGGGGCAGTATTTACCCTTCACCTTTTTCCCCTTGCTCACAGAAGACCTCTGTTCAAAAAAAATAAAGAAAGAAAGGGGGAAAGAAATGATGAAAGGCCTGGCTGGGCCAGTGTTGAACAGCAGGGTGGGGGGTGAACCTGCACACTAGTGGCCTCAGCACAGGGAAAAGATGCCGGTCTACCAGGGACTGTGTCTGCGCTGCCACACACTGCACACAGATGTCCAGCCAAAGGCAAGGTCACTTTTGAGAACACACAAAGGTGCTCATGAAGGCACCACATTCCCCAGAGGGAATTCCCGCAGCCAGGACTGGAAGGAGCGAGCAGAGCATCAAGTTCATTTTGCTGTGAACACACAGCCCTACCGCAGCAGAAACCACAGCAGCTTGAGCAAGAAGCGTTCCCTGGGATGAGGCCGGGGTCAGAGAGAGCACCAAAGCAGGCAACAGACAAACCTCACTCTCCTCCCCTATGGAAGCTGAAAGACTATCACCAGGGAAAGGGCTGGAAGGAACCTCAGAGGCAGGGCACCCCTCTGCTGCCCTAAGCGGCGAGCGGGCTGACACACCCAGCGCAGTGGATCTGTGGACCTTTGCATGACCAAGACACTCCCTTCTCCCCCACCTTTCCGTGGCTGGAGGGTCCTCTCGCTTCCCCTCCTCACGACCCAGCAGCTCGCTCGGCTCCTGCTGGCTATAGAGACCGTCAGGGAGACGCAGTCACCGCAGCGATGCTCGTGACATCTGTCCACCGTTAAAACTGAACCAGTGAGGACTGAACTACCTGCCAGGGCTGCTGGTGAAAGCCGGCACAACGCGTTCCCAGAGCAGTACACTGCCCATGCTCCCCAACCCTGCCAGGCACAGCGGCGCTTCCATCCACCTGGCCCTAGGAAAACCTGGTGCAGCAGAAGGCTCAAGGCAAACCCCAGCCCATCTTTACCCATTGAGATGACAGCCTCGTAGTTGCCTTTCATGATATGCCTGTAAAGCTCCTTCTGCCACTCATTCAAGCTCTTCCACTCCTCCTCAGAAAAGTTAAAGGAAGCATCGTTGAATGACACAGGGACCTGGAATGAGATGCATTGTACGTTTGGATGCTGTGTCTCTTGTGGACGTGTCATGGTTTAGACCCAGCTGGTACCTCGGCACTATGCAGCTGGTCACTCACTACCCCCCTTCCCCACTCCAGGCGGGATGGGAAGGAGAATCAAAAGAGAGTAAACCTACAGGTTGCGGCAAGAACAGTCTAACAAGTAAAGTATAACATAAAACTACTATCAATCAAAAGGGAAATAACAAGGAGGGAGAATATAAAACTAAAAGAAAAAAAAAGAACCAAAAATAACCCCAACACCTCCAAACTAAACAGCAGTGATGAACAACTCAATTGCTCACCACCCACCGACCGATAATCAGCCCGACTGGAGCAGCGATCGGTTCCTTCCAGGTAACTCTCCCCAACTTATATACTGGCCATGATGTGCTGTGGTATGGAATACCCCTTTGGCTAGTTTGAGTCCGGTGCCCTGTGTCTCTGCTTCCTCCCAGCTTCTTGTGCCTCTCCTCACTGGCAGAGCATGAGAGACTGAAAGTTCTTGATCAGGATAAGTGCTACTGATCAACAACTAAAACATCGGTGTGTTATCAGCACTGCTCTCAGACTAAAGCCAAAACTAGAAAGAAAAATAACTGTTACAGCTGAACCCAGGACATGCAGAAAACACCCAGGGATGTTTCTTCATTCAAATTCCTCAAGCATGGTGCAGGACACCTCACGCAGCAATGTCTGCTCCTTCCCAAACACCCTGCTCAGCCCCCATGCCAGGCTCAGGCAGCTTCACCCCTGCCCACAAGGGACACAATGGGGTTTTCCCTCATCACCTGCTGGCACCTTGCCTCCTTGCTCAGCCTCCTCCTGCGGGCCCTGTTGTGGGCACAGCACCTGGCCCAGGCTCTTTCCCCACTTCGTTTTTGATGTGGTTCTGTTGTTAATTGCCTCTTAACAGGCACTGGGGATGTTACAAACCTGCCAGGTACACAGGGCTGAACCACACAGTTCTGCACAACTCAAACACAGCTCCAGTCATGCTAAGGAGTTTGTGACCCCATACAGAGCAGACTGTGTGCTTTGACAAGGCTCTCACATACACAACAAGTGGTGCATGATTAATGCATAGGGACCTGTGCTGGTGCTTCTGACTGAGCACTGAAGACAGGACACTATTACAGGGAAGCTGAGTCCCACTCAGCACCGCAGTCGCCGTGAAACAGGGCTGTGAGCACAGACTACGTGCCAAACAACCCTGTTCCAAAGATGGAGCAGAGGACCGTTACCTTGGGGACCTCCCCCTTCGCCCCTGGGGGCAGCCGCAAGATCCAGAAGTTCCTGTTCTTCAGCAGGTTCTCCATATTCTCTAGCCTCTTCTGCAGCTGCCCGTACTCCTGGATAAGGGTGCCCAGGGCTGTCCACTTGCTCTCCAGCTGGTTCCCAAACTCCACTGCCGTCTTCTCACAACCAATCAGCTTGGTTTCCGCCATCCTCATCCTCCCTTCCAGGTTCATCAGCTGGGCTGCCTGGGCATCCACCTTCCTGTCCACGGCCTGGATCTCAGCGACCAGCGTTAGGGAGATCTCAGCGGCCGGCAGCTCGGTCTCGGCGGCAGGGCCCTGCTCCGGAACTGGCAGTGGCTGCTCCAGGGCCAGCTCCTGGGACTCCATCTCCCACTCCAGGTCCTGCAGGAACATAGACACGGCCGTGGGCTCCGCCGCCACAGAGGCGACCTCCGGGCGATCGCGGGGGGAGCGCAGCTGCGCTACGGACGGCACGGGCCCACCCCGGCGCCGACAGCCCTCGGGCGCGGCCGCCGACGGGGGACGAGGGGCGGCGGCTTGCGGAGAGGGTGGGCGACCGGCAGCAGCGCTTACCTGAGCGGGGGCCCAGTCGGCCATGGCCCTGCGGAGGGCGGCGAGGGGCGGCGAGCGGCAGCGGCGGAACGGAACGGAACGGAACGGAACGGGACGGGGCGGAGCGGGGCGGGGTGGGGCGGGCGGCTGCGCGGGCCCGGCGCCTCCTCAACAGCG
>JAOEHY010037320.1:17220-45726 GCA_025447955.1 Psilopsiagon aurifrons
CCTTGCACTTGTCATGGTTAAACTTCATCAGGTTGACATCAGCCCACCTCACAAGTGTGTCAAGGTCCCTCTGGATGGCATTCCTTCCCTCCAACCTATCAACCGAACCACCTTGCTTGGTGTCCTCCCCTTTATCCTGGAGAACTGATGAAAAGACAATCTGAGCTCCAGAGCCCCTGACCATCTCTCCCAGGGCTCTGTAGTCCTTCTTTATGTTCTCTAGGCTACTGCTATCTGTATCAGTAGCACCCACATGGATTACTAGAAGGGGGTAATAGTCAGGGGGACTGACTAGAGCAGGCAGCCTCTCTGCAACATCCCTTATGCATGCCCTTGGTAGGCAGCACACCTCCCTTGAGAATGGATCAGGCCGACAGATGGGTGCCTCTGTTACTTTCAGAGTAGAGTCCCCTACTACTATGAGCCGACACTTTTTCCTGGCAGCACCAGTAGACATCTTCTTTACCAGTGCACCAGCCGGTGGTTTCTGGTGCAAGTGTATTTCGTCATCAGCCCCATGGAGGACGGCAAAGTGGTTCTAGGTGAGGACAACAGTTTTCTGGTGGTTTTTCACTGTTTCACCATTTAGTAAAATTAAAGCATTTTGTTGGATTTTTGCAGAGGTATAGTTTTGTAACATGCTCTGTCAAATCAGGTTATTTCTTGCAAATCTATGATGTGCACTGTTTTCCTGCTTGAGTAGATACTGCATGCCTGTTTGAACAGAGGTTTATGCAGAGGGTATTTCTTCAGTAGGTATGCAGCCAATTGTAAAAGCATTTCCTGATTTCATGGTATAATATATGATGATAAGTCATGTTAGTATGAGTTGAAAAAAAATATTTTTTTCACATTTAAATGCTCTACAGTCTTACACTGAAAGCCAAAGGGCAACATTCATGGCTTCATAGCTATACATTAGAGATATGGCAACCATGGAACAGAAAATATTTTTATTATGAATATTTTGATATTGTATAAATAATAACTAAGGAAGAATGTAGTTTAAAGTGAAGGCTGTTCAGTGGTTTTGCTAGGAATATTTCTTTCCCTACACACATACAGCAAATCGCTTTTTATATAGCTTTCTTTGAAAATTGTATATTTTTTCTAAGAGATGCTCTACCAAAAATGAAATTAATTAATTCTAAGGTCTTCTGTACAATGAGTTTTAGTTTTATCTTAGAATGGAATACCAGATAAAGAACCTTTGTGCCTGGTGTTGCCACTGGTATGCTGTGCATTTGCCTATATGGTAACAGGTCGAAGTTGACCTGTATCTTGACAAATTATGAGCTATATCTAAATCAAAATTTATATATCTGCATTAGTACAATGACATGTTCAACCAATATACTCTGTTTCTCAACAAACCTTTGAGCCTGAGCTCAGAACTGTGTTACCACATTGCTTCTGGACTGGACTTGTGGCCCAAAGTACAAAGCAAAACTTGCTAAAAATTATTCAGTCTTGTAGGTATCCCCTTAACCTTCACCAGTTATTTAATTTTGTATTAGTTCCTTCTTTTTATGATAGGAAGATAACCCTTCTGTAGTTACCATGGATATTGGAGGAAGGTGCAGGGAAAATCAGTAACATTTTCTCTGAGTGTAAGACACAGCCACAAACCCATTCAGGCAGCCAAGTTCTGTGCAAAAAAGATGGCTCTAGCACAGCTAGCAGCATTATAGCTGCATCATTTTAGCACTATGTCCATTCTAATTTCTCATGACGGTCAGTAGTATCTGTACAGAAGTATGCTCGTGATGCTTGAAGTTACCTTGGTTATGTCTCTATGTTCTCAAGTGTCCGAAAGCAAGGAGGTTTTGTATGATTATCTTCAATAGATATTATATTATTCATGCAAACTATGGTTTGAGGCACCTAATTTTTCATTCCAGTCCCCTTGGAAACCTTCCTGTAAATTTAAATGATGGACAGCATACACTGGGAGATATTTCATAAGGAGGTTTTTTTCAGAGGCAGTCCAGTAGACACTAAGAGACAAAAGTAGCCAGTTTAGGATGACTAGGTTTTTTACCAGCTGTCAAGGTTTATACATTTTAAGACTAGGCATCCCACCATTTTGAATTGTCAAACTTGAGTTAGTCCTCAAGAAAATGTAATAAATATCTTCCAAAAAGGACTGTGATGTAAGAACAGATAAATACAATGCCAGCCAGCTTCACAGCTGTTTATTCCCTTACCTGCAAATTTAAAAGAATGGGCGTCAGAATTGTAAAAACTATTCCATACTGACCTGATCATGCTGTATAGAGGGGAAAAACTTCCTTCTCTGAATATTAGCTGGTCTTTGGTTTACAAAATCCAGGCTGCTGTGCACCAAAGCACAGTGCACTAAGAATTCATGCTAAATCACTTGTTTCTGCTGACCTTCTGTCGTTTTTGAAGTCAATGTTTTCCATAATTCTTCCTCCTTGTTTTAGAAGTATTAGTTGCATCTTCTCCCTAAATGCCTGAATCTCCATGTGGCTGTATTAACATGTATTTTGTCTGAATTTGCCCCTCTTACCCAGCAGTCCACCTAGTCCTTGTCTTTCTCACCAACTAACACTGGCAGAGTCTTAATCTAGAATGATTTATTAAAGGAGTATGTTTGAGACATGTCTTAATTTTTTCAGTGAAAATCCTGTTAAGTATTAACATGCTTTACCAAATTGAAATATGGTGTACATAAACGCATTTTCCTTTGTCAGCTGCCAAATTTAAAGTTATCTGAGAGAATGGAACAGTATTTCTCCTCTAAAATACATTTTTCATAGAATCCTGTTGAATTGCCTAATTAAATTCCTAAATTTTAGTTCTTTACTAATTAAATCCAATATAATCTTCTAATCTTTTCCTTTTTTTCTGGTTGTTTTTTTTTGTCTTCTGGGTTTTATGCTGTATCAAGTGATATGCAGTCAGTCCCTTTGCCCTCTTCAGATACTGGTACAGCATTAGAACCAGAACTTCTCCACCACCAATTCCCATTGGTATTGAAAATGAACATGGTTGTGGAGATTTGTCTTAGACAGCTTTTTCACTTTTGATAAAAAGAATTAATGTTCAGTTCTGCAATACCAAAAAATTCTCAGCTGTTTCTAGACATTTTCATAGAATCATAGAATCAACAAGGTTCAAAAAGACCTTTAAAATCATCAAGCCCAACCTCTTTGTGATGATTATTGTTACCTAGAGAACTTTGATGCTGTAAAATTGTGCAAAACATGGAAGATTGTGGTTCTTGCATCAAGGATTTGACAATATACATCACTTGTCAATCACATGTGTTCACATGTACCATGTATATCATACCTACAAATGAAACTTCTCATGTATAGCAGAAAGTGTGAAGTTACATTCTGTCACAAGAGAGAAACTGGGGACCAACAATAGAAGTCTCCTGCCCCTGATGTAAATGGCGTAGTGAGCACTATTTCAACAAACCCGTAATGATCCCCATGTCTCAGTGGCCTGAGAAAATTGTTTGGGTTTTTATTATTTTGTAGTCTACTTGTTAGCTTAGTTTCTGGTGCTGTTAGCTGGTTTCTGTGCCACTGGAGCGGGATTTAGGCCCACACTTTCTCCCTAGCTGCAAGTCAACAGACTCTGCAACCCATTGGGATCATGTATATTTTATGTGCAGATGAAAGCAAGCTCCTTTTGCTTTTTTGTGTGCTTAACTTGGTGTGTCAGGTTGCATTCATTTTGCAGTTGTGATTTTTTGAGAAAAGAAGTTATTTCAGTAATTGCTAGTAAGCTTTATGTTTATATGGTACCATGTGGCATTTGGTAGAGGTAGCTCATTCAAGGGTTGGTCTGACATACTTCACAGAAACCAGCTGAAAATTTGGATATAGAGTGAATCCAGTGTCAACTTTAAAATATACCAATATATTGTGTCTAATGTAAGAGCAGAATTAAATACCAGCAAGCAATAGCCATAGTAATTAACTTTCCAGGTAGGGAACTATTAGCAGATCCAATATTGCATGCAATCTTCAAATTAGTTTTAATGTGAGAAAATGAGCATTTCTTAAAATAAATAGACACAAAACCATTGTTCAAATATAGTACCAATAATAATCTCTGATGCAATTATGCAGTATAATATCATATGGTCAATTTTAAGGGATGCTTCAATGATGGAACTGAGTCTTAGAAACTGTGTTTGAGGTCATCTTGGATTTTTTCTAGGAACTCTGAAAACAGGAAGATTTGATCTAGCACCTTACCATCCCTCCGAGTTTTTATGTGTATAGTTAGTTTGAGCTGCAGTCTTTGCATAAACCCTGAAAGAGGAGGAATGTAGAGGAAGAGTAGAGGCATGTGTACAAACCAGTGTCACACTGAGACACCAGTTATTAATATTGTTGTTTTGGAGCTTTGGATCCTTGGTCTCTTTTTAAAGTAAAAGTTGGGAGACAAATATTTGGGTGAGAGTGACCATTGCCATGTCTGAAAGACTGTAGATTCCAAATGAAAAGAAGAAAAACCGTTGCAAAATTAAGCGTAATTTGCAAATTGCAGGTGAGGATTTTATGACCATATAAAAGTGGGGTTTTCGTATGGTCACAAAAAAATTTCTGGAAGGTGGCTGTATGCACATTTCTGTCAAACTTAATTGTATTTTGGCACTTACATTTTATCTTTATGTCAGTTTCTCATTATCTGTCTGAAGAAGCAGCAAAAAATTCCAGAGAAATTAGCTGGTATGTTACTCCACAAACTGCATCTCTAATCTTTAAAAAAAGATCAGTGTGGGAAGATGATTTCACCTAAATAGAGGTTTTTTTAGGAAGTCAGGGGACTCCATGTGGGCGTAATGATCTACATTTATGCACCTGTGGACCTCAAGACTAAGGCAATTTAAGGCATTAAGAGCCTTATTTGCTTGAGTACTTCCATTAATTTTAGTAAGGGTATTCACGGTAATAAGGACCTCATGCTCAGAAGTGTTTGCAAAATCAGCCCCTACAGTATTTAAATGATTGTGCAGTTCTGGCACCTTCACCGGTGAAATGCCTTCTATTTTTCTCCTGAATAAACTCATGATGCAGTTGCAAGTGTGTCTGAAACCAGCGATCATCTCTGCTATCAACATTTGTTGAATGTGCAAGGCCACAGATAGTGAATAGGATTCTGTCATTCTTCAGTGTTCCTCTCTGCTTCAGGAAAAGCCCAACGACAGAGACAATGATACCTGTTGGTAAACAGATGATCTCCGAATGTTGACAGCTGTAATGTAAAATCCCTATCACGGATAACCTTGCCCCCCTATTTGACTTTGTCAGGACTGCCTGTCCTTCTCTAAATTGAATGATTGGATGGAAATTGTCATTCTTAATATGTTTACCTTCCATTTAATGAACAATCCCATTATGAAGGCTGAAGACAATGCAGGTTTTGTTACAGATCATCAAAGAAAATACTCTTGCAATGTCAGAGCTCCCCTGCAGCAGGCAGCACCAGGAGCTGCTTAAAAACCAGCCATGAAAGAGGGAATCATTTAAAGTCAGTGCGAAAAGATTAAAGGGAGAAAATTTCAAACTAGGACTTATCTAAGGCCAGAAAATGCCTCAAGGTACTGTCTACAGAATTTCAGTATTTTGCAGTGTCTGGTAATATATTGTCTGAGGTCTTCCAGTAATCAGGGCTTCTCCTCCCCTGGCACCAGAGCCCCCCTGTTCCTATCACTAGGCTTCCTTGTTGTAACAGTCTAAAGACAATAGAAAGACATTTTCAAATATTTTTTGCTTTCATGAGATTTCTTTGACCAATTTCTGCCTTTCTGTTGCAGTTAAAAGCGCTGTTGGTGGTGGAATCTATATTGCTGACTGCAGGTTTGAATAACCCACATTTTTTCTGGTTAGTGACTAAATGCAAAGAGAAGTCAAACAAGTGTAAACTATAGACAAAAATCTAATAAAATGGCCAGGGTACATGTGATGTGCCATACTGTTGCCTGCTTTTTACAGCCTATTATTCTGGTGGATGATTTGGATTGATACAAATGCTTTCATTACTAAAGTGTGGGTACTGTCATGGTCACAAAAGTGGGCTGGCAGATTTTGTGGCCATCATTAGGCTCCATGTACGCTTTGTGAAATGCTGGGTCTGTGCATCCTGCTGGTTTCAAGGGCAAGCCTTGAAAGGTTTGATGAGCCATACAGCAAAGGTCAACTCAGTGATTATTTTTTATCTCCTCTCATCTGGAGCTAGAGAGATGGTTAAAAAGTCATGTTTTGTTGAAATATTTTCACTGTGGTTGTTTATTTCCTGCATCTTTAAGTTGCAAAGAATGTCCATGACTGTTCATTCTTGTTTAATTCCTGTCCCATACCTTTTTTTTTCCTTCTGTCACATAAAAATATTAAATCAATGCTGCATTTTATAGCAAAAAGCTCTATGGACTCTGCTTTTTTAGTTATTTGGAAATCCCTCAATTTATATCATTAAAGTGGCATTTTCCACTGCATTTTAATAAATTGGCAGATCATTTTTAAAAGGCTTTCTATAAGCTTTTTCTATCTTTGAGTGCAAGGCATTCTTGTCTTCTTCATTACAAAGATTATATGTTTCAAAGCTTTTATACAGCTTTAAGTTCAATTAGAAGCATAATAAATTATAGTACATGAGCAGCAACACCATAAAATCATCTAGTTTTCTAACTATGGTAACAGATCCACATGCTGACTGGAAATACAGGCTGAAATACTGTGCTAAATTTGAATCTATCCCAGTAGACTCATTGATTCCCCATAGTTAATGTTCATAATATAGAGATCCTGTTTTAACAAGGGTAAAAAAAAAAAAAAGTAATATTTTATATACTTAGCTGAAAAGGGAAACTGAAAAATGTGTACGTAACTTTAAAAAATTCTTTTTCGGGCATGTTATCACATACACAAGGTGAAATAAGGCACTATAATTAAGGATATTTAGGGACAGAATTTCCTTATTTATGATTGCCATTTTTGACACCTTTCATACTCTCATTATGAGCTTCTGAATCTATTTTCATTCCTAACACTTTTCATTTTAAAGAAGTAAGAGTCTCAGAAATCATCAGATGAAGTTTGAAATGTAAGTTGAAATGATTGTGAAGAAATAGTGTGAACTAGTGGGGACTAGTAGTAGTGGGGACTACTTTTGCTTTTAAAGTAGCAGACTTAACATTTGCTAGGAACATACTTCTTGGTTAAGCACAACTAGTAATACATTACATTGAAATAATGTCTCTTTTTCAGATTCTGTAAAATCCTCATGTTGCTTCTTGGAGGTGATGTTGGCAAGAGCAAGCTGAGTTATTTCTGTGTTTTCAAAGGTTACTAGAAATACTAGGGGCAGCCAGGTGTGGACGTTAAAATAAGGATGAACCAACTGATTGATGAGGCATGATAAACGAAAGGGGAAAGAAATAGGGGTTTTGACTTATCCAATAGATTGAAGCAATTTCATGTGTAAGGCTGGCACAGAGAAAAACACTTGGGGTCAATAAGAGGGTTTTTTGCATTCCATTTACAGTACAATCTGATGCAGCTTAAAGGTTATAACCTTTACACCAGAAAAACCACTTTATTCATAGGAAAGTAAATGCTACCGAAAACTGAAAGCCATTCACTGTTGCAATAGCCAGCTGAGGATGGGCATCGTAACAGATGGGATTTTTTGAGTGTGTGCATGTGTGTCTTTGTGGTGCTACGTAAATGAGCCTTGTCAGCCAGTCTTCTTCCAACTGGAAGAGTACTTGCAGAACAATGGCTATAGGTAATGGGTATCAGTCGGAAACAGTCTGCAGCCCCAGAGCTGAGAAAATCAAAGAGGTTGAAGAAGGACTTGTGCTCCCATTCTGAGGGAAAAGCCAACTTTTCCTTCAGTTTCTTTCAAAACATGTAACAGAGTAACAGTGACATCCAGTGGTTGGTTATTTCAATCAGATGTATAAATCACTATACCAAGAAGTATTTCGGTGAGTGTACTTCTACCAGTGCTTTAGTTAAAGCCTTTCCCAAGGTTCCCTGGGGTGAGAAATGAGGGGAAACACAATAAACCTTATAGCAAAAGAGATTTAATCTGGGATTTTCAGCAAGTGGTGTGCTGAAGTGGAAGAAAATTCTTTATGATTTTAAATCTAAAAAACATTTTGTGTATGTTTGCATGAGTGTGTGTGCTTGTGTCTTCATTTTTTGTGGTTTAAAATCTGCTCATGCTGCAGTGGAAGGCTGTTACTTACTGCATCATGACTTTTTGAGTTTTACTTTGTATCTGAAGTTCACCATATAAATGTGCAGCTGTGCGCAAAAAAAGAAGACATTTGCCTCTGCCATCTGCAATTAATATTCTTGTTGTTGAATAGGGGAGAGAGAGAAGATAATGGGAAGAATTTTTCATTTCTTTTCTTTGTGGTATGACATATGTTTATTCTATTGACTTGCTAAACTAAAGGGTCTGTTATTAAAACATCCCAGTAACTGCATTCATTCTATACTCTGCAACTTGTTAGGCAATTTTTTGGCTGTCAAAGCTTGAATGAAGCTTTTAAGCATGAAAAGAAACTTCTTGTTGTTCATCCAAACCAGTCATCTTGGAAGGCATCTCAAACACAAATTCTTCCCAGTTACTGTGCAATTTTTCTTTTAGGCTTATGGGCTTCTATTCTCAACAGATGATCTGTCAGCTAGCAGTGTAAACCTAAATAGATTTTATTATAGTAACAAAAAAAAAAACCCAAACAACCATACTTACTTCTAAACTTATCTCAAGTTCTGTAATAGTCTTCCATAAACTTTCAATAGTAACAATCACCTTGGTCAGTAAGGAGAAATAACAGAGGAAATACCTTTCTATACCTTCCTTGCTATGGTACAAGAACAGTAAAGATTTTTTGGTCCACCCAGTAAGGCATTTTTGTTCTGAAATGCAAAAGCCTTTGAGACATTTGAAACATTTGAGTCTAATTTTTGAAAAGGTCAGTGTGCTGGTACATTGCTTCTGAGCTATGGTGGTGGTCATTCCCAAAATAGTGCTCAAACTGATGACGATAAGATAGATGTCAATGTCTACAGAGTAATAAGGAAGTGTTGCTTTATGGTCCCCCTTGGTGATGTAACTGAAGAAGTCAACACACTGCAAATCAAAACATACCATGTCGCCATAATTTCAAGATAAATACTGGGAAGCCTGTGACTGGTAATAACCAGTCAAGGAAGTAAGAAACATTGATTTCATTTTGAGAAAGCAGCAGTATCTTTCTGTTCTCTTATTTCTGTGTATTTTCCTGCTTCTCTGTGTGCCATGGTGCTACTACTTCTTCAGAAGACTTCTCGCTATGCATTAGGGAGAAGAGCTTTGAACACAGAAAGTTCTTGTTTCATCTGTGTGTGCAGTGAACCATTTACTGAGGAAGTGTCCAGCAAGACTTACCAGCAGCTGTTTAGGGGCATATCTTCTGTCTGTCCAAGCCTTTGTACATATGCAGGCTGATTTAAAGAAATAATATTTTGTCCCTCAGTTTTATGCAGTTTGATGCATAATTTAACTTTTTATCTTCCTTTCAGTTCAAAATTTAAGTGAAACTTGATGTTCTTGGCTTCAGTTGTCATTAGGAAGTGAATCATTCAGTGCAGCCAGGTTGATGAGCTTCTGGGGAGACGCACTTCAGGACTGATTTCTCATGTGTGAAAAAGAAGAGAGGTGATTGTTTTGCTCCAGTACTTCAGCTGTAGATGGAGACATCTGTCTAATGAAATTCTTTTAATATGAAGTATCTAAGTTTCTTCAGAGCATATAATGCATAGGAGGTGTATTCCAAACAATCCCTCTTCTCAATTGCAGTTAAAGTAATACTTTAAATAGAAGTGTGTTTCCACTTGAATTCCAGGTATTGCTAGTTAAGATTATCTTCTGCTCAAAATGCTATCATTACTTTTCTTCTGATTTGGAAATCAGTCGCAACAGCACAGTGAAACTATTTCTTTCCAATTTGATTTAGGTAATGTAGAAAATAAACCCCTCTTGATATTTGAAAAACAAGTTATGCCATGCATTTATCAACAAAATCAAACTGATTTAGAAGATAAAAACTCACTAAAGATAATCTGATTTCTAATAGCTTTACTATAACAGCGATAGTCATACATTTCCTTCAAATCTGTCCAATAAAACATTGTATTTTGAAGCACAGGAGTCTTAGATAAAGTTTTTGTGTGAACTGCTTGTTAACAAAAGGCTAGAATGATTCTAGCCATACAAAGGCTAGAGCAATGATCTACACTTTGGGAGTGATGCCACCCTGGCTGCCAGAATTATTCTGGGCTACCATGAGCAAAGTGGAAACTGTGGGGCTTTGGGTGACCAAACCTAGGACTCTTATCTGTGGAGTTTCTTTTATGCAGCCCAGCATTTCAACCATTTTTTTCCTCTATTTGCTTAGTACAGAGTGAAAGCAGTGAAATGCAAAAGGCTGTTGATGCACTAAGAAATCACCTTATCAATTGTCTTCATTCAGCAATGGCTAGGGAAACACTCAGTAGATTTCACTATATCTATATAATTCTGATTCTGTGAGAGCACTTGTTAAGCAGTCTCATGCCAAAACTCTCTTGTCCAAATCTATAGCAGATTCAACCAGCATTCCTAGCACAAGTCATAATTTAATAAACATGTTGGGTGGTAAGGGTGTATTTCAGGGGTTATTTTAGGTTACCTCAGTCTATTTAACTGGATTTTCCTGACTTCTTTGAGTTGCTGTAGCATACAGCCTGTTATTGATTCAGTCTGTTTCAAAGTTGGCATAATTAAAACACAATTCTGCATGAACCTTCTTCTTTTTTCTTATTTTTTTTTTGGTCATGTGAAAAACTTCAGATATTTACTTCTTATTTTTAACCTCGAGGTTTGATCTTTAGTGACAGTTCAGATTTAAAATCACTTCCTACTGTATCACATCAGTAGAATGATTGAAGGGAACTGAAATCCACGCTGTTTACCCACTTAGCTGTCAGAAAACTTCCCTTCAAGAGAAGCATTTCAATTAACATTATACAAACTGCAATGGCAGTGGAGACCAGCCTGAAGCTATATATATGGATGTCAGTTAAATTCAGATGTGAACCATGGCTTTTAAGTGCAAACCTACCACTGAAAATCAGTGGTGTTCGAAGCACGCTGGATATTTTGGCAGTGACCCATGATATCTGAAAGTGAAGCAAGAGCTCACAAACAAAGGTATGTGCATAGGTTCTGTGTGCTTTGAACTGTAAGTACGAATGGTCAGGTAAACACATGGGAAATATGTGTTCATTTGTTCATCATCCAGGAAGTCTAATGAGTAAACAATCTTCTATTCCGCTCACCATACCTTCAAATGATGGAAATGGCATTCTGGGGATTAAAAATGGGCTAAAGGTACAGAAAAGGACTTCCCGCTCCTCCAGCTGTAACCTCTGAATATCCTGCTTGAGTCTGAAAACTCACCCTTTGAGTACTCATTTATAGAGAGTATGTTAATGTTTAGGTGTATCTTTTTACTTATTATTTTTGTAATTCACCTCCTGGCTATACACAGTTTTCAGTGTCATTTGTAGAGTCCTTCCATTTCATCACAACAAATGTTTCTCAGATTTCTTAGAATATTTTTGAGTCACTTTTGAAAGAAAGGAGGACTATCAGGACTTCCAGACAGTGCTTAATAAATTGTCAAGTTGGCAATAATATGGTTTTGCAGAATCCTCCATTATTAATTATTTTGTTTGAATAAACTAAAAGAATGACAGTTCCCCATTCAATTCAGTTGGAGAGAACATTATTCTAGATAGAAACAAGTTACTTTACTTTCTTGCTTATTGAATGTTGTGCTCAGTCTTCCTGTTAGGAAGCCTTGTAGTATCACACCACTCAGCTTAGTGTTATATACATTCTTTGGCAGTATTCTCAGTACTTCAGAGTTTTCCTTTCACTTTGGAAAACAGAAGAAACATTATCATTCAACAACTTAAATTTACAGATGGAAATACATAATTTCCAATCACAGGTGATTTCCAATTCTTGTATTGTGCCATTTTTCCCAATTGGGTATGATGAAAAATGTCTTCACCAAAAGGGTTGTCAAGCTGAACAGGCTGCCCAGGGAAGTGGTGGAGTTGCTATCCCTGGAGTATGTAAAAGACATGAAGTGGCTCTTGGGGACATGGTTTAGTGGTGGACTTGACATTGCCGGGTTAACATTTGGACTCAATCATCCTCAAGGTCTTTTCTAACCTAAATGATTCTAGAAGTCTATTCTTAGCCAAGAGGCAATTAAATGTTTTATATTTTCCTGATTTGTCCCTTTCCCTTGTCTAAGACAAAAGTAATTTCTTCTTTGAATGCTCTCTGCAGTTCTAGGTTCACAACAGCAATGTACCTTGAATATTTAAAACCCATTGTTGCTGAAGCAAGACTATGGCTAAAAGCGCAGACTGAAATCAGCCTGACATGCTACCTGAAAAATGTACCTTTGGAAACAAAGGGACATGTGAAGCATTACTGCAACCCACTAAGTCAGTTAGGAAAGACTTTAAAGTGAAGGGTGTTTAGCTACATAACATCTGGAGCTTTGCTCCACTAAATACCTAAAGATATTTTTTCCCCAATTTATGCAAAGATACTGAAGCCTCCTCAAGCCTCCACAGCAGACCACCTTTTCTAGCAACCAGTGGTGTCACTGTAAGCAGAGGCCCTGCATGGTGTGTTGGGTGGCAGGAGCTGTAGTGCCCTGGATGGCCTGGAGTATTCCTCCTTACACAGAAGGATGATCAAACCCTGCTTCTGCTGAGTCTTCTGGACAAAGAAATGTTAAAGTAATCAGAAGTCCTTAAAAAATATAGTGTCATTCTAACCAAATAATGAAACCTGGGCAATCAAATGCAGCAATCAATCTTCCCCAAAACTGCCTGGAAAATTTTCATTAAACTCAAAAAATAAAAAGGGTGTCCCTTGGAAAATATTGGAAGGATTAAAGTAGAGGCAATTTTCGTGAAACGGAGCTGAACATAAAACTGATCACTGTTGCGGAGTTTTCATTCACAGAGTGAGATACACAGCGCCTGTCAGAAGTGTGGATGTGCTTAAATTCTTGATAGCAAACCCTGGGACAGCAAAGACCAAATCCGGAACTAAAGTAGTTTTAGTCGAGCAAAGGAAGTGAAAAGACGTCTGGAGTACAAATCCAGTGTACTTACGTAAAGCACTCATCTCTCTCCACTGACACTATATGAAAGTCATAATTAAAACCCCTGGAATCTGCATCTTGAGATTCTGAGATCTGGTCTGCCTCTTGTTTGAGAACAGGAGCCCAGCAGATTCAGGCTCATTCTCTACATATGTATTGGTAGGGTCACCACATCCCACAGTATCTGCACGGGGACAAGTTGCTGGAAAGCTTGCCCACAGGCACAAAAGTAGCTTTTTTGTCTTTGTAGGTAGGGGTACCTCCACACCCACAGGACCGATGTCTACCTAAACTTTTCAAAGAGGCAATTAGGCTCCTGATGAATTTTAACACACACAAAGAATATGGTACCAGGGTGTAGCTGCAGTACAGTGTATGTAACAAGAACATAGCTTCCATTTCTGGTGACGGAGAGATTTCTAAGCACAAAATTTAGTTTTGTTAAAATTTTGGTAGTCTTCCTCCCCTGCAGCACATGTTTGATTCATTTCTAAGGCTTAGCACAGAAGAAATTTGGGTAATAGTTGTAAAACTTTCTTCCAAAGGCCCCCATTTCTGGACAGCATACATTTGATAATTCTAATGTAAAGATACTACTTTTTTTGGTTTCTTCCAAAGAAAACATGTTCTTTGGAGCATGTGTAACTTAAGGCAAGAGGATTTATGCTTACGTTAAAAAATATAATATATTCTTCAATGCAGACTAACCTATGAGAAACATTTTTCTGTTTGTGTAGAGAAGGGCATATGTATGTTTATACCAATGTTTCTCATCAATGAATGTGGTTGTATCTGTAGAGATATAGTATTTTAAAATTATCTTTTATTTCCCACTGATTACTGAAAAAGTACTCTGTACTATTGAACTACCTCATTATACACAGCTGAACATGTTTTTTCATTTCCTCTTCAGAACTCGCTTGAAGAAGGTGCTGGTAAGGGTTAGGTATAATGTTAATTGGGTTATGTTGTATTTGCAAGAGAGATAAAGAGCAAGGAAGACCTTGCTCTGAAAAGAGCGGAGGTGACTCCATGCTCCAGACTTGATGATGTCATTTATTCCAAAGAGTTACAAGATTTTTCATTTACAGGAAAAGTATTGTTGGCTCCTAGTCAAGCTCTTTTCCCCTGCTTTAATGACAAACAGTGTCTGCAAATGAGGTTTATCCATATTTAGCTGGGTGTTTATCCACTTACAGAATCACAGCCTCGTTTGGGTTCAAAGGGACCTTAAAGCTCACCTAGTTCCAACCCCCCTGCCATGGTCAGGGACACCTTCCACTAGATGAGGTTTCTCGAAGCCTTGTCCAACCTGGCCTTGGGCACTTCCGGGGATGGGGCAGCCACAGCTTCTCTGGGCAACTTGTTCCGGTGTCTCACCAACCTCACAGTAAAGAACTTCTTTCTAATACCTAATCTGAATCTACCTTAAGAACAATTCTTACTGGAGCCATGCTGGGATCCAGTTGCCTGCCACTCTTTTTTTTCACTGGGCAGTAGTGGCTTTGGGAAGAAGCTATTGTGATCTACAGTGGGCCTGAGAGCTGAGGAAAACATTTAGGTTACTTTATGATAAATTGTTCTTTAGAAAGTCTCCAAATTCAAGCACTTGAAGCCCTCATTCAGGTCTTTTGTTGAGTGCAGGGTTTACTTCTCCATCAAAGGAAGGCTGAGTTGTTTTTGTCTGCTGTGGATTAATCCTTCCTAGGCAGTTAAATTGGTTGTTGTCTGAGAATCAGTTCAAGGAGAGAATTGTGTAGCCTATGAGCTGGAAATGGTTGGCTTTAAAACAGTCTTTTCTTCTCTTCTAATTACTAGAATCCACTCTGTTTTACAGACTGAGAGATTCCTTCAATAAAAGAAGTATTGGCTCACATTTTGACTTGCTAGAAATTGCATGATCAGACTAAACCAAACATTTACAAACAAGATATTCGTTTAAGGGATTCTTAAGGGCTTCATGTAGAAAAATGAAGCAACAGCATCATAGGCATGACTGATGTAACTCATGGGCTTTCTATCCCAAGTGACATCCTAAAAACCCAAAAGCATGGCCACACACATGCAAAATTAATTTTATATGTAGGTAGAGATAATTTGCACATTATATGAAGCTTTACTCCATACGGTTAGTTAGGCTGCAGCTGGCTAAAAAAGGAGTAAATTATTTATTCCCTTGTTTAAAAAAATGTTTGGGCTTGCAGAGGGTCAGTGTATTTTTATGTCTATAACAATTTGTGTAAATAGTTCTAGTCTTCCCCTTATGTGTAACTCACAGATGAAATGAGTTGCTTTAGTTTCAGTTCCCCTTGCCTGCAATTCACTTTGCTTTGCTTTAAGATACATATATAAGTTGAAAGAAATGGGGTATCAAATTCCCCTTTGTCTCTGTTCCTCAGCCAACTGGAGGTGTTCCCCAGCATGTTAACTCTGAAGTAACAAAGCTTTTTTTTTGGCTGTAGAAAATCTAATATGCCAAATCTGTAAATTATTTGAATCAAGATAAATGGCTTTTGTTGCACTGCTATATAAAAAGACTGTTCTCCCGTTTCCCAGTATGCATGGATGGTATATGTGAGAGTGGACAAAAGAGATGTGATTTGTCTAGTACCGATGTAAATAGCACTGTTGTGTGTTGATCTTGAGTCACTGGGGCATTCTCACCTTCTGGGAAATCTCTTATAATAGATTAATCAAGGATACACTTAAGTTTTGAGACAAGCAATGCAGTTTCCAGCTAAACCCACTCTGAAATTAGTGTGGAATTTGACAGGTCAGGAGGATTTCAGTGGCTAGGATGCCCTGACCTGTGGTTTGAGCAGCTGGCTCAGGAATCAGATGCTTTTCTAATAGGCTCTGGTTTATGACCTTTATTCAACTTCATCACTTCTTAATGAAAGGCTGAAGGGAGCAGAAATATTTTTCTACTGCAAGTAATCAATTGAAGTGTGCTTCTTGATTGTTACATCAGTGTAGCCACACCAGTTTGCTTCTTATACTTGCTATTACTATGACCTTTCCAATATTTTCACATTTATAAATAACATTTAAGAAAAGATTGGTGGTAGTGTTTAAGCAGTAAGCATGGGTGATAAAACTGCCTGCCCAAAGAGATTAAAAGGATAAACAAATACCAACTGAGGGACTAGCACTAGCAGAGCACTGTGATAAATTTAGGACCAGATTATTAGGGGGTGTGGAGAGGAAATGATGATAATCAGAAGTTTCTCAAGTGGTTGGCTCTGAAAAATACAAGGCAGGAAGGGAGAAGGAGTCACTAGCAATTAAAGCAATAAAATAAGTCTATTGCTAACAATGATGAGATATCAGGTGGAATATTGCTTGCAGGAAAACCACAGTTGTATTAAGGAAGATGAGAGAAAATCTGAGGAAAAAGCAGCAGTGGTTTCTGTCGATGCCAGCTCAGATGCTACCAAAACTGGTAAGTGCCATGGCTTTTAGGAGCAGCCAATCTCCTAGGTCATAGAAGTTGGCTTTATGCGCATTTCCATTTCTCTCTGTATTTTACTGTAGGAGATGCATGCTTAAGAAACACAGCATTCTGCCCAAAGTTTCACTGGTAGCATTGGTTTCTGAGTTAGATGTCTATGAGCCAGGAGTGAGATGGAGATGAAGAACATGCATCTTTATTATAAAATTCATAAGTACCCAGGTATGGCACAGGGTGTACCAGTAGTGAAGGGGTACCACTGAGGAGAAGGGAGTTTCCCCCACACCTGGATTTTCTTGAGAGATTGGTCACTAAATCTCAATCTGTAGAAAACCACATGTACTTTAAAAGATACTTACTAAAACTGTTTTATGATCACTTCTTCAACCTTCTGTCTAGAAGACAAACTGTCTGTCCAGAAAGAAACTGTCTTCCGATTAAATACAGCATCTTATGACTCTCTTACTGCACTTGCTCATGTGCTTTGGTTTCTAAAATACTGTGCAGCATGGGGTGATGATTAATAGGATGTTCCATTCTTTTAATATGATTTTTTTTGAGAGACAGTCCTAGTTGTGATTAAAATCAGTGCCATATTAGAGTGGCCTTCAACCCCCAGAGCAGAAATACTGTTGTCTATTTCTGTTTGGTTGCTGCACATAAGCAAAAGCATTAGTGATGCTGTTTGATAGGAAAGGAAGTTTATGGTTATGCTAATTAATGGTTTCTTTAGATAGTCTGCATTCCACAGATTGGAAAGGCAAGGAGAGACCTGTTAGCACAGACCTCTTCCAGTCCATGTGCCACTGCGTGTCCCACTGGGAGCAGACACTATCTGGTTCCCCCATCATGTGCCAGCAGTGACCAGGCTTCTGCTCAGACCTTCATGTTTGCCTTTGATCAGCTCACAGGTTTCCAGCCCCTGTGGACTCAGCACATTCTTCTTCCCTACCTTCCTAAAAGTTCCTGTTGTATGCATGTAATGTGTTATTGAATATTGATCTTAACAGTGAGTAAGTGGTTCTAGGAAATAAATCATGTTAAGTATCATATTTGGGCTCTTGGGGTACTTGGTGCACTCCTTTACAGAAGAATAGGGATACTGTTTTACATCTGGAAAATTAATCACTCTTAGAGCCTTGGAAACACCTCCCAGGCTGCAGTTGCTATGGTGATAGATGTGGTATGGAAATGTAGATAGATTGCCTGAGCAATACTAGCCAATCGTCTTCTCAAGTTCACTTTTTGCAAACCAAACAACTGTCATTTGTTGGCTTCTTTCTTATTTTCCACTTTTATGAATTGTATTCTCCCTGATCCTATAACTGAAGCCATGTGGGCTGTATCCATGAGGTCTGAGTGCAAACCCTACGGTCACGGACCCGATGGTCCCTCTATAGGAACACATTTTGGAGCATGAGCCAGTGATTGTTAATTAAATGTACTTTTTTTGTTAATTAATTTGTTCCAACGTATAGGAATAGTTCTGGTTACAGTGTGCACTTGGTGAAGCTGGGTTGTAAGCACCAGTACCACTTCAAACTTTGAGGTCCCTCAGTGCTAATTGTATTGAAGTGTTCACCCGGCATTTTTCTCAGAGAGAGGTATCTCTGCTAGGTACTGATGGGTTGCTGGCAGCATAGATTGCTGTGACACTAAAGACAAAATCAGAGCAGTTAAACATTCGTTTGTATAAGCTATCAAAGGACATGCTACTTACAGTCATAACATTTGGCTATATATTTATAAGTCAGTATTTCCTCCACAACAGCTGGCTCTGGGATTTTGTTCTGGACTTCAGGAATTAGCAAGGGATCAGTCTCCTTGATGTTCTTCATGACCCATGTAAGAGCCCTAAAAGGGCAATTAATCCTACTTATTATCATATCATAGGTTGCAAAGGGTCACTCTGTAAAGGCACATCTTTCTCTCAACTGGTTACTGTACTGGTCATCTTTCTCTCTACTGTCTTCTGATTTTCAAGAAGACTTTATAACCAAAGTTATTCAAAAGAGGTCCTATATATACATTGTTCCTGGATATATGTATTGTAGTGTAGAGTATATGTCCTGTGTTCCAGGAGTGTGTACTTGTATTTACACCCTAAACAAACATGCACATAAGCTAGTGTATATACACTCAATTGTTTGGGGAAGTTTTTTGTCTCTCTGGCAAGAGTGGAGCATTTTTCAGTGACAGCTATAAAGTAAAGTAATTAATTGCTTTCTGAGTAATTCCTGCAGATTTTTGTGTTTAAAAGGCTTGGGTTATTTCCTGGAACACTGGAGGGGTATGAGAGATTTCACATGAGAAACAGCAGTTGGAGCTGGAGCTCAGCAGGGAGGAGGCAGACATGGCACTAAAAGGTACTCCCCGCAGCAGCCAGACTGCCCTAATGTAGGTCACTGCCTGCGATGATGCTCTTCCTCAAGGCATCTGTGGAAAAAACAAAGAGCAGGAAAATTGGGCTGATGCAAATGTAGTCTGAGGACATTTACAACCACTGTTGTGGAATAGCACCATACAAGGCCACCCAGCAGCTGTCTAATATAGTGGTATAAGCAGAATACTGAGTGAATAAATAGCTTGCAACGATTGTAGTTAGTGCTACATGAATAAATATCCTGTAAAGAATGTAGTTAGCAGTACATAGAAGCAAAAAAATCATTTGGAGCCAAGACGCAGAGCAAAAGCTTTGCACTTGTAATACGTTTCTGATGTCTTTGTTGCCAAAAGCTTGTAGACAGCTGGATAATGACTCATCAGAAAGCCTCTTGGAGCAATTCCACAGTCCTGCAAACTCTGCTGAGATTTGGGCTTTTTTTTTCCCATAAAAAATGCCATCAGCTATTAAGTTCCACACTGTTTGGCCCAGCAGCATGGATTAGCACAGGGAAAAGTCAAACAATGCAAGGTTTTTGTTTTGTCACCACTCTTGAGAATATAGGGAAGCTCACAAAATGTGTCAGTGTGCAGCACTTTGCTCCAGGAGTTCCACGAAAGTATCACTTGGTACACAGCTGCACAGGCTGGGTAGTGCAGCAGTTCATTTGCAACTCTTAGGGTCTGAGCAATAATTTTCACTTCAGTTATTTACCCTCATCTGCCAAGAGTGAGAGCTGAATGATCCTTAGTGTGCTGAACCAGGCAGAGGATAGTTATTCTTGCAGAACACACTGTGAAACTGTCCAAAACCCCAGAAAGAGACCAATTTTATGTCTTCCTGGAGTTAGCAGCATATTACCCACTTGCATTCAGTATAGGTTAGAGTAGAAGAGCTCAGAAACCTGCAGGACAAAAACCTCACTGTTTTGCTTATGTACTTTGGCTAAGAGTGGCTCTGTTTCTGCAGTAGCCTGCTGTTCTTTTATTTCCTTAACTGTAAACTGTGTGCATCTGCACTATGGTTTGCATCTGATCTGAGAATTTTCTCCTTATGTGCTCCACAAAAAGATGCTCACTTGCTCCCTCCCACACTTTCAGAAAATCAACGTTAGCACTTTGTCCTGTTTTTCGGTGTCTTTTTGGTAGCTGAATCTGCTCTCAAGTGTTGTGGGGTGATTGTCTTCAAAATGCTCATTTTTCTGCACTGAAAAATTATTACAAAGGTTGGCAACAGTCCCTAGTGTCTGAATGTAAATCATTATCAAGCTCATTTCTCTATGTACTGGACATACACTGCAAAACCTTTGACAGGCTTCATATCCCAGTTTCAATATTTAGGGTTTTGGCTGTGACAGATATCAGGAAGGATCCTGCACCTCTCTGTCCTGTTGTCTCCATTTATTTGCTGCTGCCTGCACATTATCCAGAGAGATGGAAAAGCAAGAAGTTAGTGTTTTCCCATCCATTTTATTGTTGAGTACTGCTATAGGTAAAAAAAGCTTGGTATTTAGTAATAAGGACATTTTCTGAGAACCATGGAAATCTGCAATATAGCTTAGGCTATATTTCTACTGCGGATTAAAAGTGGGCAAAAGCTAATCCTTCCCCTAAGGCCATTCACACTTTCACGGGGCTGATGAAACCAGGGCCCACAAGACACGGGCATTTTCAGAGGCTGCATGTCTCTCTCTAGCCCTGGGCCCAGCTGATGCCCTCACCCAGACTTGGAGAAGTGCAGAATATTGAAAGTGGCATTAAGGAGTTTGATGAGTGCAGGTAGGGAGCTGGTGCAAGTGCTTGAAAGAAGAAGGAGTGGTGCAGATAGAAAGAGAAGAGAAGGTGAGCACAGAATGTTAGGCAGGCTTAGAGAGCTTTTTCTGAGTGAGTATTTTGGAAGACACAATATGCCTTTGCTTTTACTTGTCACAGAGTTGTTAATCTCAGGATCTGCTTTAGCTTGTGCTCCAGTAGGAAGATAGGAATAGCAGCATTGGTTGGTTCTGCAAAGCAGCTAATAACATGTAACACAAAAACCTGCCTCAGTGTTATGCCTTTCTGATTGAAGTACATTAGAATAGTACTGATATGTTGAAGCGTAATCTAGGTAGAATTTAAAAAAAAAGCCTAATTTAAGCTGCTGTTAAACTTTGCTAAACAGAATTACTAAAAATGCATTCAACCTCAGCCATATGTTGTTTTAAAAGTGGTAAGTGATTAAAAGTGGAGCAGTAGGTTAATTCTATTTCTATTTCTTATGGTACTTTAAATAGGTAATAGGATTCTTAAGGCTGTTAGACTGCAGAAGTTTATCACAAATTGAAACTAAGTGTCTTGATCTTACACAGATTTCTGCTGTAGGAGTACATAGGGTATTAGGACTTATGGTCCTTTGTAGTGCTCTTTCTTGGTGCTAACTGCATTTATCTTCTGTTAAGAAAGAAGTTCTGCAATGGCAGGAATGCAGTTCTTTATTGGGTCCTTGATATGTGTTTGCACTGTGTAACTGTGGTGGTTTCAGGATGGTTCGTGAAACTGCTCTGTCATAAGACTTACACTGGTTCTTCCCTTGTGGGGAATTAATGTGGGATCCTTCAACCATTCACTCAGCCTGGCTGAAGACTGACCCTGTAGACAAGGAGTTTGGGTTGATAAAGATCAATGAGCCTTAGATCAACTAGTAGTACGAGGAAAACAGAAACGCAGATAAAAAACAAATTTAATGGAACAGTAGGAATGAACTTTCAAAAATGTAAACCAATCCAAGACCTTTTTTAAACTTTATTATTTATGTTCTGCCTTTAGAACAGCTGGTGTAATCTTATTTTTTAATGGCACAGCTGACCTAGTTCCCTTCACTGTCACTTGCATCATGTGCAGTTAACTTACTCATGCAGAGTAGTATTTTGTGAAAGCAGTTATCACTTTGGAATAAATATCTCAGCTATGAAAGCACAGGAGAGAAATGTATCCCACTCCAGGCATTTTGCCTTAGATTAGATTTCAAATGTTATCAATTTATATGTTTTGACAGTTTTCAACAGTGACTTTATCAGTGGCAAATATAGATGGGGTTATCTCTGTGTCTGCTTACGGGAGCCTGCATGGATAATACCTGGAATACTTCACAGAGTACCTATCTTCAAGTAATGATATTATTAATTACAGTTATTTTATATATTTTAGTTTAAATATATGAGTGTCCTCCTAGTGTCAGGTGTACTAATTAAGGTGATGAATATTTATAAGCATTTGCAGAATGGGGCTTTGTTATCCAAGGTGGTGGAGAATTTTTAAGACTCCTGTTTTATCCCATGCAAAACAAACATAACCAGCGCTCTTCTGGGTGCTGTATGTAGGGTCTTTCTTCTCTCCATGAAGAACAGCTCTTCTGTAAGAAATGTAATGTATCTGCAGCTTCTGAGCCTTAGAAAGAACTAGAGTGCCCAGCAATAGGGATTCAAATCAGATGAGATTATCCATACCAGTAATTGAATGTTCCTGATTTCCATTTTAATAAAATAAATTATAGCTCATAACATTTTATGTTTCATTAAGTAATTTCATAAATGAGAGTCATGAATATTATATTTGGACAAATAAAACATTGATGACTGTAAATTATTCAAGGGTACTTTTACTCAGCTTTGAAATATGCTCTGTCTATTTTCCATTCTGCTCATTGGCCCTGAGGATTGATTTCTGGTAGAGGTTTCAGCAAGTCAAAAAATGTTCACACCATTAAAATAGAGATTATGCTAATATTGTAATTTCTGTACAGTGTTTAGCGTTTCATTTAAAAGCACATAAACCAGAATAGTAATAAAGAATAATATCCCCTTTTTTTGTCCATTGACTATTTCCATTTTCCTTTTGAAGCAGTGATTTATAAGGAAAGAAAAATATGTTTCATGAAAAACAAGTGGTAATTTGTTTACTTTTAACTGGCAATAGCTACAGAAGGCCTTTATCCTGAGATGTTAACAAGGAGTGACATATGAGCAAAAAGACTTCCCATAAGTTAAAAAGATGTAAAAATTTAACTGCTTGAGGACATGATTTTAGAAGCAAAATAAAAGCAAAATAAAGAAATGGCAGAGATAATGAAATCCGCTAAGTTTCAGTGAAGGAAGAGAGGAGTCTATTTTGTTATTTATAAATTGATCCATGACCCAGCCAGGAGCAGTTTC
This sequence comes from Psilopsiagon aurifrons, assembly GCA_025447955.1. Taxonomy (NCBI): domain Eukaryota; kingdom Metazoa; phylum Chordata; class Aves; order Psittaciformes; family Psittacidae; genus Psilopsiagon; species Psilopsiagon aurifrons. The sequence goes on from JAOEHY010037320.1 coordinate 40,460, forward strand.
TTTTGCCTGCCCTCCCTCACTGCTGGGCTGGAAGAATACAAAAGCAAACAATGTTGAATGTCCGTGGTGGCTTGATGGTTTGTCTGGGAGGCTCAGGTTGCAGCTTCCTGCTGACATGCACTGTGGCAACTTCTGAGCACACCCCAAAACCCAGGGTCTGCCTGTGAATCCCACAAAAGCTGGGATCTGGCTGGGCTTCCTCTGGTCAGGTACCAGGGAAAGAGGCTGCTCCCTGCCCCAGCATCACCCTCTGCATCCCCTGTGCCAGACACCTGCATCCCGTTCAGGAGCCAGGTTGGTCCCAGAGAAATTACCTTTAATGACATCCCTGTGGTGTCCTCACCATGTGATTTGCCTGTGCTAAACTCAGGCCTTTAACTGACTTAAGGGCCTTCAAAGACCATACTCAGGGTGCCCTTAAAAAGTGCAGGGAAACAAGTGTTAGTGCATCAAATAAGGTTTGTCCTGTCATTACCTATGTTGTACTGTTACTCTTTGCTCTTTTCTTCCGTTTTCTTGCATGAAGACCTCTCCCTGCATCTAGATGTGGTGCTTGGGTTTTCCCAGCTTTCTTCTTCTTAGTGATTCTCCCTAATGGATGATGAATGTCAAGAAGGCAATGTTCACTCTACATGTTGGCAATGTTGCACTGACATTGACATGGCACCTAGAGTCACGTAGTTACTGGTTGGTACTTGGTGAAATCTCTGGCCAGGGGTAACTGTGTAGTTCTTCCCTTAATCTCAATGTAAAATTTAGAGTTGAATCCAAGAGAACAATTCACCTTCAGTTTTAAAAGCGAATTCTTTAATTAATGTTTTAATTACTCAGCTCCCTGTGTGTATATAAAACATTATTTCTTATTCCCCAGTAAGGACCTCCAGTATTTTTCTATCAGTTTTCCAAGCAGTGTAGTATGTCAAAATTTTATCTTTACCTTGTCACCCAATGTATATTAGGTTTAAGTCAGTTTTGTCTCTAATAGATACGCAAGTTGAGGCACCTGATAGCTCTTGGGTAAAAGTTATGCAGACTGTAGGTGTTGTACCGGTTGTGAGCCTAAGAAGTGTCAGGCAAGAGACATACACTGTGGGGGTAGAGAAGGGGTATTTTTTCTCTCAAGTCTTGCACCTTTTTGTTATTAATGATAAAAGCAAATAATAAAATACCTGCAATAGCTTTCTGAAGGCATGGCAAGTTAGAAATACAAAGCAGAGGGGGTGTGTTTGCCCCCTTTTCTTTGTAAGAATAACTCCATTTGCTTAATTTCATTTTCTAAAACAGCTTTGCTAACACAGATTGATCAGCTGAGGCCAGGTGAGAGTGGTACTCCCCTGGATGTCATCATGAGCAAATACAATACTCACTTCAGAGCTGTGAAAAAGTGGTTTATACAGAATTCTGTCTACTTTTACAGTCACATCTGTGGCTATTCAGCTGTGCTATGAACAAGCCCTTTCACTTTCCAGATCTGGGTAGCTGTCCTGCATGGGTCCGAATGTCCACAGCTTGGAAGAGGGCTGGCAAAGCAGGGAGATTTGTATTACTTGCTTGCCTTTCCTCCCTGGGGTCAGTATCTCTGCTGGTGTCACCCAGAGCATGCAGGAAGAGGGATTTTTAAAAAGGAAGGAGCAGCAGAAAGATTCAGCAGTTAAAGCATTCCCGTCCTGCCAAAGAAATGAGACAAAGCCACAGTGTGTCCAGGCTTGAGAAGTGGGATGCCCTCGGGCCTACCTGTCCTACATGCTTATCTGATTCCAGCTACATTTTAGTAAGGAAAAATGTAAATCTGCAGTGGTTAAATTTACAAGAAGCTCTGCAAACCCTCGCACTTCACAGGACATATGGGAGGGAGGTTTCTTTTAGTATTTTTTGACCTGTGTGTTTACTCACAGTGTCTTAGCCCATATGAACTTTCCTTCCAATTCATATGAATGAGCAGCTTGATCTGTATTACTTTTTCTATGAATACCAGTAGTCTCATCACACAACCCATGTCCACTCCCCCTACTTGTCCAGGTCATCCCAGGCTTAAGTTTGGGCCATTTTGTTCTTCTCTTTTCTCTTTCTCTATTTTTCTCCTAATTGCAAATTTTGTCCTTCAAGTTCATTTAGTGGATTCTCTTTTTCTTAAGCACTTACATTGCTGAAACACCAGCAGAAAATTTTTTCACCTCCACAGTGAATAGGTTTGAGGGTTGATTTGCAACCACAGCACTGCATTGCATTTGTTCTGCATATGTAGTTAGATGTGGGCTAGTTTTAAGTTAGCAAAAGGAAAAAGGAAAAAGAAAAGCAAGCATAGGAAAGAAAAAGAAAAAACATTTTGTTTGTCTTTCTGTGAAATACCAGTTTTGTTATTGATGTAAGTCAGAGTGTAAACAGCATGTTCTTGTCATTGCTGGGGACTGAGCACCTCAGAAGAAACTGTGGATGCAATTCATGGTGGCTCCCTGTTTTCTAATTATTCATCTCATGCAAGAAATGACTCAACTAAGATGACTTATTCTCTGAAATTAGTGACTTCTGTAGACAAGTATATCCAATGCCCCTAACTCTATATGTGCTGGCAGCATTGCTTTATTTGCGGCTTTTTTCGCTGCTTTTTTCCATGGGAGAGTTCAATTCACAGGCTGATGGTCTTCCAGAAGCAGCAGAAGTGACACCCTTGCTTGAACACAGGCAGAGGTAGCTCCCAGCAGCAGCCCTTGTCTTTTGATTGATGACAGAGCATCATATCAGTGCATAAACTGAGGAAGAGGGTTTCTTCTTTCTCTGAGCATTCCCATTTGGAACTTCACAAGCTGTTACTGGCAGCCGAACTGCCTGCTCCTCACACTGAGATTTCCCAGGTATCTTGTTTCTTCCCGCTGGTGCCTCTGAATGCTTGGTGAAATACTGAATCTGTAAGGTGATGTACTGGGAAAGGGTCTTCAATGCCAAAGAGATGATACATTGTCAGGAATCCAAACTAATTGTACCACAAAACAACCTTCATTTAAACATGGAATTAAAAAGAAATGTTTAATTTTTTACTTAATATTAAGTGTCTATGTGATTGTTTGCAAAAAACCCAACACAATCATTGTTGTCATATTGTTTTAAACACTAGTAGGTCTGACAGGTGATAATTAATTAACAAGGACATATAAGAATTAACTTATTTTCCAGCTGCTTGAGACCTTCCATGCATAAGGAATTAACCCTGGATTAGCTAAGGGATGTAGCTGTACTAAAGTTTTGTGACTATGTAGCAGAAAGTTACTCACATTTCCAAAATATCTGGATGCTTTGGCTTTGTTCCTTTGCTTTTAGTCAGGCCAAAAGTGCAAACAATTAAAAAGACCAGACAGGCAAAATGAAGAGGCAGAAAAAGAGGGGGTGTCGCCTGCTCTAAGTTTTATGCTCTCAATTACATGTTCTGTTGATTGGTTTCTCCTATGATGCCTCTGCAATCTCAATTTTGAAGCCTGAAATACAGCTGTTCCAACCCCCTGAGAGCAGACTTGTTCTTACTGTTATTTTTCCCACATCTCTATACTCAACCCATTATAGAAATCTGATATTTGGAGAGAATAATAGGTAATAGTCCCTAAACTCAGTACCTTTTTTTCTTTTCTTTTTTTTTTTTCTTTTTTGTACTTGTCTAAAGTCTGTTTGGAATGGAATGGAAGTCAGCAGGAGCGAAGAGCAAAGTCCTGAGGAAATGCCACTGATGATAGGTTAAAACTCACAGCTAAATTTATCTTTTTTTTCCTTTTTTTTTTTTAAAAAAAAAAACAAACCAAAAACAAACAAAAAAAACCCAACCCGAAGCATAGCACAGAAAATAGTTTGGAAAATCTTCCATTTAGTGCAGTCAAAGCACCCTTTCTTTGCCCACTCTTTCATTTGTTCTGCCTCAAATCATTATTTTTAGCACTTTAAAACGTGTCTATGTTCTGTCCTTACCTTGGCCCTTGGAGATCATGGACACAGCAAGCGTGTTATCATTACATTTTATTCCACTGCAGAAACCTCCACTCTTGCAGGCTTGCCCCTAGGTGTAGTGGAACTGCCAGTGCAGCAGAGGGCATGGTTAGAGATCATGGACTCATAGGATCACAGACTGGTTTGGGCTGGAAGGGACCTTAAAGCTCATCCAGTTCCAGCCCCTGCCATGGGCAGGGGCACCTTCCACTAGACCAGGTTGCTCAGAGCCTCATGCAACCTGGTCTTGAACAGTGCCAGGGATGGGACAGCCACAGCTTCTCTGGGTAACCACTCTCACAGTAAAGAATGAGAAGGACATTGTGGCCACAAGAAATAATGCCTCAGCATAGGCACTGTCTTGAGCATGGGCTCATCACCATGGATAAGGATAAAACAGGAGTTTTAATATAGGAAACAACTCCAAAGATCATCAGGTTAATTATAAGCAGTGAAAAAGAAAGAAGAGGGAAGTTCTGTGAGTTATCAAGGATCTATGGGTGTCTACGGAGCCAGGGACTAAGTGACAAAGTAGTGCTCGTAACCCACAGGAAAGCAATTGCTCTCTGAGGAGGCAGCTGAGATCAAGGGAACTTCCGAGGTATTACCAGGCATCAGCTGGGGTAACTGAGTTCCTGGCTGAAGTTCAGACAGTTTCCAGCCTTTCACTGTTCTTTATCTTGCAGTTGAGCATTTTTCTGTAGCATGGCTAGATGCATACTTGGGAAAGAAAGATACAAAAAACTGCCCTTAGCCTTGGTGAACAGGCAAAGAATTGTGTTTCCAACAGACTTGGAAATCAAAATACCTGATATTTTCACCTCCACACTCTTTGCTTTAGAAATGAATCAGCTGTTTGTAAGACCTTAAACAGTCTTTTCTTGGCATTCTGTAGTTTGCTTCTGCTTCTTATAGGTGATGTAGTAGGGAGCACCTTGGTCTGTGTATTGATTGTTTTGCCTTTGCTGGTCAAAGGTGTGCTACAGATTAACTTACTCTCTTGAGCAGGCTATAGTTTTGATCCTGATAGTTTTTATATACAGTTCAATCACTGAATCATGGAATACTTAGTGTTGGAAAGGACCTTAAGATCATCTAGTTCCAAGCCCCTGCCATGGGCAGGGACACCTCACACCAAACCATGCCACCCAAGGCTCTGTCCAACCTGCCCTTGAACACCGCCAGCGATGGAGCATTCACAGCTTCCCTGGGCAACCCATTCCCTCCTCTGGACTTGTTCCAACAGTTCCATGTCATTTTTATGTTGAGGACACCAGAACTGCACACAGTACTCCAAG
>JAOEHY010037325.1:0-33858 GCA_025447955.1 Psilopsiagon aurifrons
CTGAAAGTAAAAAACACAGCACTGCACCAGCTACTAAGAAGGAGAAAAATGACTGCTACTGCTGAACCCAGGACACTGAGTAATTCTCCTCTCTTCCTCCCTCCCCTCCTCCCCCCCTTTTTTTTTTTTACCTTCAGTTTGGAAGCTACTATTTTCTGTATCCTAACTGCCTCTACCTGCCTGTTCTAATTCAGGAGAAGCTGGGTTTACTGCAAGCATGACTCACTAATTCTTTTACAACTTGCTGAGCATCCTAGTATCTGCTGAGGATGTGAAATACAAAACTGACCCTCTACCTGTTGAGTAGCTGCAGCAGTTGTTTCTTAATGGTCGGTTTGTCCCAGTCCATGTTATTTTTGCTACTCTTCCTTCAGTCCTGCTTAAAATTCCCACTGGTTTCTATCATCTTTCTTCCTCAGAGAAGAAGCGCTACCGGGAGTCCTATATCAGTGACACACTGGACATGGACCTAGACCCATGCGATAAGAATTCACATGGCAGTGGGAGCAGCGGGGGCAGCCGGAGGGACAACCGCCTCTCGCGCCAGTCCACAGGGAGTCACGGCAGCTCCCACACATCGGGCATTGAGGCTGACTCCAGGCATCGGGTGTCAGTGGAAATGTCGGTGGATGAGCCCTTCAGCATCGACCGAGTGCACAGGAAAGAGAAATCCTGCAGCTCAACCATCAGCTATGGCAGCTCAGGCATTGACAGTGGCAGCAAAGGGCGAGCTGAAGATGACTCTCAGGATGATGGTAAAGGCTTTGGAGATGCAGATCAACTTCTAAACTTGCTCTTTTCTACTCCTACAGGAAAACTGGGAGTAAGAGAATGTGAAGCAGCTTGGAGCAGAAGTGTAATGCTAACCCTACTCCTGCTGCTCTCTTCTTCCTAGAGCTTGAGCTGGCAGTAGATGAGCCAGAGGAGGTGCCTGTAGATGAGCCTTTAGAGGCAGACCAGTTAGAGGAGGCCACTGTGGGAGAATCAGTTGAATCTCTTCCTCTAGATGCTGCTAGCTGCCAAGGTGAGATGGCTTCCTGCTACTGCTCAACGCTTTTCTTTAGGCTCTAGCACCAGGCATAATCTGAGGGATATAAGAAAGCTGTAATTTCTTCCAAACTACTGCCAGTACTACTTATTGCCCTACTGCAACGTGATTTGAAGTCAGCTCATCTAGAAGTTAAAGGCGAGCACCATGTATTGTACAATGCTGCTCTCCTCTATCCTGATCAAGGTCTCCCTTCTCCAAATTTTTCAAGTTTATACTTGGTTAATGACAAACAGATAACCTTTTGTCATGAAAGAATTTGCTGTAAAATCTTGTATATTAAAAAACAGACAAGGTTTTCAACCACAGATTAACAGGCTAGTCACAGGGATGAATAGGTAAAGGTCTTTGGTTTATAATACAGGGAATGCCAGAGAATGGAGTCACACAGAAGCTGTCTGGCCTTAAGACACACAGGCCTTATAGCAAAGCAATACGGGTGAATATGGGACACGTTGGTGAGAAGCCGTGTTCTTGAGGTTTTTAAACATTAATCCCTGGGGGCAAAAAGGAGTACTTGTGTGCAAACCTTCCAGAGCCCTGAGCATGCTTACTGATATATATTTATACCTATAAGCTAGCACTGCTTGAATGTGCCCTGTAAGAATGACTTCCCCTTTCTGCAGCCCACAAAACCTCAAATCTGCAATGCTTCTCACTTCTTCCTTCTCCTTTGTAGCTATAAATCAGGAATCGCTGTCTGTAGTGCAAGTCACGCTAATAAAAATGAGAGGCCAAAGTGTGGAATCCCTTCACCAGGTAAGGGGGGTGTTTGGCAGGGGAGGGTCTGTATGTGGGCATTGAACCAAGGTCTAGTGCAATGGAGACATCTGTAAATCAGGTGACCTTAACTGGTCTGTATTTGACTGATTTTTAAATGGCGTAACCAAAACCAGCTGTTGGCCTGCTACTGCTCAGTAGGAGTAGAATGAGAGCAGCCTTTGGGTCCAGAATAGTATAGAAAGGTTTGGAGCCACTGACGGGAAAATCTTGCAATCCAGCTCTGTCTGCCTTAGGCTTCCGGAAATGGGAAATGGAAAGTAACCCACTTCCAAATTTTCAGTGCAAGATACAGCCAAGTCATAGCCACACATCCATGCAGTTTGCATGTGCATTGCAAACTTGATAATCTCCCTGTTCCTGAAGCCAAAAGGAGCTCACATCAGAGCAAAACCAGATGCTCAATCTCCTAATTACTATCGTTTGTGTGATTATACTATGTGTGTGCTTAAGTCTTTGTTGTCAACGTTTTCTTTTCATCAAACCCTTGAGAAAAGGCAACTATATATGGTAAAATATTTTATATCATAAGTTGTGCTTGGAAGAAGCCTATTAAAATGTCTTTCTGAGGCCAAACAATATTTATTTTTAAAGTATAGCTGTACTCACTGGGGTAGATAAAAACAAAACCAAAGCCAAGCCTCTACCATTTCTTTCCTTTCTGAATCCAAGCTAACCTTATCTGCTATAACGGTTTAGGTTTTTAATTTTTTTTTTTCCAAAGCTGAACAAATCCTAACAAACTTTTTCCTGTATGAGTGGAGTGACTCACAGAATGCGAGGCAGGGAGCGAGCATCTTGCTTAAAGTAATGCGTTTAATGTTGATGCTTTTAAGAGCACATGCTTTGTACTGTTAATTGATCAGGAGGCATCTGTTTTGTAAGAATGTTTCTGATCAACATAGGACGGTCTAAGCAATTACAAAGACCTGGCTGCCACTTTTATACTTCGAAAAACCCACGAACTTCCTTACAAGGCCATGCTGCAAGACTGGATTTCCTTAGCATTGACTAGACTATACAGCATGTGCCTGTTTCTGGGAGAGCAGCTGAGCCAGCACAGGATTTCCTCATGGTAGATTTTAATTCCTGCCTCATGGAGGTGAGAGAAATGATACTGGGAGGAAGTTTTCTGCATTCCTAACAGAAGTGTCTTGGTTAAAAATTACATTCCTGAAATCAGCCTTAATATTAGCATTTAAAAGCTAATAATTAACAGACAGAGTAAGAAAAAACAGGTGGGGAAGTTGGAAATGTCTGGAATGGTCAGTAATTTCTCCACAGAGGCTGAGTCACTACAGCTTGTGTAGCAAGATGCTGCCTCTGGGAATTACTGCTGGTATGTCACTCCTGTTTTTTTTCATTGCTAAACAAAGTTATGTAGATGAAACTCAATGTCACAGTTGATTCTTGACACCGTAACACCATTAAGTGTAACACCTAACATTTTGGACACTTACGGGTTTGCATGGTTGCCTTCTTGAACCTTCTTTTGAGCTTATTAGATTTTCACTAACTCAGCGTGCTCAAGCAGTTGGAGTAACTTTCTGTCATGTGCACTTCATCCATTCAAGGATGGCTGCATGGATCTGCCAAGAAGTACCAGGTCATTCAGGTGTCAGTATCTGGTACATTGTACTGGACACTCAGGACACTGTGCAGATATATCAGGACCTGGCTGAATGTGGCAGGGCAGCTTAATGCACTTGTAATTTCTCAGTGGTTCACAGCTTCTTCATTAAGCCAACATCCTTCGGGCTGGTGGAGCTCTTTTGAAGGAGTAGAAGAATGATTTTGGGAAACTTGTAGCATGCATAGGCAGCAACCTTAGGCTGTGTCTGAGCTCATTGGTCTTATTTCTGTATGTCTGACTGAACTAACAGGTCAGATCACTCAAAAACAGGAGCTACACAGACCAGCACAGCCAGAGTTTGGATGACATCCGCCTTTACAAGCATCGGCACCCACCACTAAGTGCCACGCTGTCTTCAGACACGTCCCACAGCTACACATTTGGCTGCAGCCTGGAGGATAAGCTGTCTATCTATGGCTGTGTTTATTCCACAGCAGACTGCAAAACCAAGTCTGCTCTTTATGGGAAGCGATCCATGAACTGCCTCTCCTTGGATCTTCTGGGAGAAGACCAGCTCCCAGAGGAATTTGTGGTGTAATGAGCTTGGGCTCTTTCATACCAGGAAACAGCTCGTCATGGAAATATATACCTCATTAACACATGTGATGTCACTCTGGTTCTTGCAGGAGATTGTGAGCAGCTTTGTTATTCAGCTCCATAATCAGTAAGTGGCATCACTTCTGCAGACCTGACTAAAGGGCAAATCAACTGGAGTGTAGCACTTAATGCTGGCATTTGAAGAGTCTATCTGAGCAGAAAATGGAAGTGGCCTGCGCCATTAGCAGTGACACAACCAACATAAAAACCAAAATCCCTGGACCAAAACTGGCACTGAGCTAGTAAAGCAAACACTGTGTCTTAAATGGATTTATCAGAAAGAAATTTAAAGTTTGTGTTAGTTTATCTTCCTGCCTTTCTTCTGTGGTTCACTTAAGTTAACAAAACTATCTGCACACTAGCATTGTCTTGAGTTTGTGCTGCTACACCACTGCCAACAGCTGCCAGGCCAGGATATATTCTGAGCACATTTGAAGGGCCATGTATGGAATTGCCTAGCCTGTTTCTGTTCTAATGAACAAAAGTTGCCTGTTCGCTTTACTGAGAGCAAGACCTGCTCTGCCAGAAGTTCTTCTTTTTTTTTTTTTCCTTTTGTTCTATTGTAAGCATCCAGCCAAATACATTGTGTGTTCTTTTTTCCTTTTTTATTTAACGCACCAAACTGAACCTCCTCTCAGCTGTTTACTACTACTGCTGTGATGCAGATTGGTAAATAAGTGCTTATATCTTTGGGGACATGGGGCAGGGAATAAAACAAGTGACTTGTCTTCTGTGCTCTCAGAAGCTGTCAAGTTAATTGACTGGCTCTTGAAGACAGGAGTGTGACTGGAGAATTTGTCCAGGCATGATCACCCCTTAACGCTGGATCATACTTTAATGTTGTTGTTTTCTTTGTTTTTAACAAATCTGTTCCTTAGAAATCTTTCCCTCTGCTTAGGAGGCAAGCATGGACCAGAGAGAAGTCACTCTGGAAGGACAGATGAAGTGACTGTGTCCTACTTAGTCATGGATAGGTCATGCAAATATGTGTGTGGTGCTGCAGGGCTGGCAGTGGTGGAAGCATAGGGTGTTTGTGTGTCAAACAAAGGGTACTTGTTTGGTGATTTTGGGTGGTGGAGCTGGCTGTGCTGGCTCTCACTAGGAAAATAATGGTAATTATGCCATTTGATGGAAGCATTTAGTGTGGAAACCATCCTGCTACCTTGTTACATCCAAATAAGCCTATGTTTGTTCATTTGATTGCCCTCCCTGCCTTCCCACAGTACCTGCTCCTCATATCAATTCCCAGCATTTTGGAAGCTTGTACTTACAGGCATGTGTAACCTGTGCCCAGCTTTTGACAACCTTGCATGTGGAAGCTAATAATTTTTTTGGCAGACTCTAGAAGCAGGCTCACACTGTTCTGCTGGTTGAGGAAGTGTCTGTTGTGCAGTGCCCATCACTCAACAGCTGAAGATAGCCAGATTCAGGAAAGGAAGGAAGTCAGACCACAATGAGGAGGGTTGGAGCTGCTGCTTTGACGGTGTGCTTGCAGGCTTAATTATGTTCCCATAACTTATTAAAATAGCAAATCTGTGAAGTTTTTCTTCTCGCTGTGTCTATCCAAGTGAGTGAGTTGTAGAGACAAAGTGTGCAGGTGCATCTGCATTTACTAAAGCAGCATCCGTGGTTGTACATCCCCTGGGATGAATCCAGCACCAAACCCTAGCTATGTGTTTGAAGAATGAATGATGAGCACAAGCTCAACATAGTCATGACTTAGACTGTGCCCTCTGATGACACTACTCTTACTTTTTGTAATGATTAGGAGCTGTGTATTCACCATAACCTCTTTTCTTCTAAGAAAAGCCAAAATGCCTTTATGGAGTCCCTAAGGTGTATTTACTTCATCCAAAAGAAACTCTTCTAAATGGATCTAAATGGGCAAACAGTCCAGTCCAGCATCCTGCTGTTGGTTCTTCGCAGTTACCTGGGCGCTTTTTGGCCATAAGCCATGGGAGACAGGCACAGCCTGGATCCAAGAGGCCTGGGGCTGTGCTGCAGGCAACCATCCCTGGCTTTGCAGCATCACAGAGCTAGAGGTATGGTTTTTACTGCAGTGATGCCTGTCTGTCCAAGGGAAAGGTGCAGGGCCTTGAGTGCCAGTCCTGCTAAACTTGCTCTCCAACCATGCAGATGTACAGTTACTTGTGGTTGTGGCAATGGCTGTTAACAGGAAAGAAGCTCAAAATTCAGTGGGTATAGTTGTTTGGAAGAGTGTCATAAAACACATGTGCACCACATGCTCACATCCATGCACACTTGCCTCAAAAGACAATCGCGTTCATACCTGCTTCAGCCCAATGACCTTACTGAAGTGTTGATTGCCACAAAGCAGATTGGTAGTTTCTTGTTGCAATTACTTAAGCACTCAGTGGATTTGGTGAAATCCACCTATAATCCTGCTGTAACTGGTTGTAAAGCATACCAATACCCAAAACCAGTATAACTGGCTCTTGCATGAGCATCCACTGCCTTGTATGTACATAAGGGTTTCTTGTATTTATTCATGGCTGGTGGGGAAGGCAAACTCCAGGTCTGACCTTCTTCTCTCAGTGGTTTATGCAGCTTCCTCCAGAACTGCAAGTTACATATGAGTACGAAGAGGAGACTGGACACTTTTGTGTATAGACTAATAATGAATGAATATCTTACGAGCACTGTGAATATCTATTATGCAAGTTTTTGTATTCATATGAAAAAAAAAAACAAAACCAACCCTGTTCCTGCTAGTAATAGATCTATTTTTGGTTTGTCTTTGGATTTAGAAGGTCTCTTGCTATTTTCAGTTTGGATTAGTTTGGTAGAGGGTAATGTGTAAGCATTTATTCGCTGATGTTAGAAACTAGCTGCCAATATTTGTATATATTTGTAAAATACTCATGGTATAATCACTCTATTTTAATGGTAAAAGTTTCTCCTTTCCATGAAAGGAATTTCTTGTTAAAATAAAATAATTATTAATTATATGTATACCTGCAATAAAGTTATGGATAGAAAAAGATAATTGTCTATCTTAATTTTTTCTACTTGAAGTGGTACATGTCTGTGACATCTTCCTTGTGCGATAGGTAAGTTGTAGAAAAGAAAGTGCTGCCAGGCTGTAACCCATATGATCTTGGCTTGTGATGGCAACCCCAGAGGCACTGTAGTCACGGGAACAACTGTTTTTCCTCCCTGCCGCTCTTAGTAGCATGATGCCAAGGGGGCCTCCATCAGGCACTGAGGACCCAGTCAAGCCAGATTGAGTCAGTGGGAACACTCATGGGTGCTGAATCTGACTGAAGAGATAACTTGGGCTGCTCATAGTGGCTGGTCAAGAAAACTAAGTGTGTGCACTCCCAGGGACGTACAGATATGCCAGCATCTGCCCAGTGGCTGCATTTGAGGACAGGCACAGGAGCCCAGGTGGTGCTGCGAAGTGCCACTGAGGAGCACTCTGCCGTAAGTCACTTAACCTGCTCGCCTGGATAAAGGAAAGTGTCTTCTCTTGATGCGTGCACCTATGGCCTACTGGGCCATAGGATAACTATGCAGAAGCTTGCTGACTGGGGTTCCCTTGTAAATGGGGAGGGGATTGTTTGTGTGTGTTTTCCGTTTCTCTGGATATGTTAATGGCTGACTAAAGCTAACATTGAAAGAAAGAAAACAATTAACATACATTGATGTTGTAGTATTGCCCCTGTTCCTATGACTTCCCCTCTTGTGCTTCATATTTCTGTCCAGCACCTGCTATGTTAACAGAGCATAAATTTTCAAGGACTTTGTGGAGACTCAACCAGCTTTGTTTTGGGGATGCTGGAAAGAAGGTGGCTGGTTACACATGGACCTTTCTATGGAGGTAAAATTAAATCATAGGCAAATACAAAGTCACCTATACCTGAACAGCTTTGTCACTTTTCTTTTTGTTTCCTTGCTTGGCAAGTAATAGCACCTTCTTGCCTGTTAGAGTGCACTGCTGCTCACCAGAATATATAGAATTATTTTGTCTCTGAAGATGGGACCTCTCATGGCACTATCAAATCCTGTGCGGGTTCAATAAAGTGATATATCATGGGAAGGGGGGGAACGGTACTGCACCAGCTCTGTGGTGAGATGCGTAAACCGCCAGAGCTATATGGAGGTAAGATGTGTGCTCAAGCTGATGTATAAAACACTCAGGAATTCTGCGTGCAGTGAGAGCAGTTCCTCAGTGCACTTCTTGGCAGTGAGGTCTGAGACACCGAAGGCTGTCTGACCCGGTGTTTTAAGAGCTTTGTGCTTTTGAGCAACGACTGGTGATAAAGTCCCAGGCCGTGCCCCTTTCGCGCCCTCCCAAGCTGGCGGTGCCTGTGCTGTTGCTTCCGGAGAGGCTAGGTGCAGCTGGCACCGGCCGAGCGGCCTGGCCGACCGACCCGTCTGTGGGCCCTTTAGCCCCAGCCCAGGGCCCGTTGTTAGAGCAGGGGGTAACACACACACCCCCCACACCCCCCCGGGTACCCCCCGCACTAAGAACGGGCCCTGGGCTGGGGCCAAAGGGCCGGTGCGGAGCGGGGGGCTCGTCGCTGGGTCCGCCCGGCCGTGTGGCGGCAGTGCCCGGCCGGGGCGCGAGGCGGCGCCCGAAGAGCGCGGCCGGCTGTGGGACGGGAGTAGGGCGGAGGGCCCGTGCAGGACAAAGCGCTGTGTGTGAGCCAGCAGACCCAGGACCTGCCCTGGCCGTCAGGAGCTGGCCGAATCATGTACAAAACGTGGTCCCAGGTTATGGGGCAGCATCCCTTGGCCCCGGGGCAGCATGTCCGGTTCTTGCAGGGAGGGTTATGTGTCCCAACTACGCTGGGGACAAAGCTTCTGCTTCTGTCTCTGGGAAGATTGGCATAGGATGCGCTTGGTTGTGGAATGGTGACACTAATTCACAAACTCTCTCCAATAAGTTAGTGTATGGAAGACAAGCCCAATGAGGAACAATGGCCATAAACTAAACCACAAGAAGTTTCACCTCAGCATGAGGAAGAACTTCATGTTGAGGGTGGCAGAGCTGTGGAACAGGCTGCCCGGAGGGTTGTGGAGTCTCCCTCTCTGGAGACATTCAGAACTCATCTGGACACGGGTAACCTGCTCTAGGTGGCCCTGCCTTGGCAGGGGGGTTGGACCAGTTGATCTCCAGGGGTCCCTTCCAACCCAAACCAGTCTGTGATTCTGTGCAATATAACCCCCTGGGATGGGATGATGGAGAAATGAATGGGAAGGACTTCTTCCCTCACAGATTATTTCACTTCTTTGCATCCCTGCATCTCATTTCTGGGGGGCACACTCCAGCCCATGGCCGTGCTGCATTTTCACACTGCTGGTCAGCCAGGTACCAGCTGCATGGAGGAGGTTGTAGCAGTTAGTGCAAGATCCAGATAGCAGGCCATGCATTGGAAGTCTGTCATTCTACCACAGAGATGTAATGAGCAAAAATCGTATTCATCCTTTCTGGTAGACTGCAGGAGCAGCTGAATATGGGCTGTTGACAAGCATAGCTGTGGTATTTTAAAATTCTGCTTTATATTTTTCCTGGAAATATCAGACTCACATTTTAATCTAAAATCCCATAAATGTATTTATACCAGTCTTTATTTTTCTTTCACAAATCACTGCTGTTCTCAATATTCAGTTAGAGAATTAGGTATGGCATGTGCTAGAAGCCTTAATTCTCAAGCTGCTAAGTGGGAAATACCTCTGAATACTTTAGCAGCAGTGTAGGAAAAATTAGTTTGCATTAGCCATATAATGTACTCAGCCTGTTTGCTACGACCAGCTGACAAATAGCCCAAGCTATTTGAGGGCTGTGGCAACACTGACTGATTCCCATGGCCATGTTCCCCACCCTTGTAGGAAATGAAGCTTTGACTGTGGCTTGGTCTCTTAACCAGGAGTTTCAGAATGGAAGAGCCCCTCCCTGCTCTTCTGCTGGGTGCAGCTTTTGGGGTTACCCTACCCTCATACCATCACAGACCCAAGCGTGTTCAAAAGAGCTTTGGCTATCGGGGTGGAGACCCCTGAGCAAAAAAGCATGCTATAGGAAGCCAGGTACTTTTCTCTCCTTGATGCCTAATTTTGGGGGATGACAGTGAGGAGGCTTTTTGGCCTCTTCTGAGGTATCTGAGCTTGCCCACTGCTAGAAATAAAGTCTGTGGTGCACTTTATTGATGTTCCTGGTGGTGGTATTGAAATCTTTCTTGTCTGGCTTGTGGGCTGTGCTTCTATATTTAGGGTGTGTGTATGGAGGGAGCATGGGAAGCCAGACTGGCTTTTGTCTGTAGCATCCCCTGAAGTGGATTCTGAGCTCTCTGTGTTTGCAGTACCAGCAATGCCCTCTCCTCTGGCATTCATAGCTACAGCTGGGATCAAGGAGAGATTTCTGCTCATATGATCTTTCTGTAGCTAAAGCAAGTTTTCTACTATGGTCTTTTTAGTCAGACGTGAACAGAGGGCTCCGTAATCCCTCTGTTAAAGTGCTGATGGGCTCTGAGATGCGTTTTGGTGAGCTCCCATTCTTGGATGGCTAAGAAGGACATGCCAGTCACCAGAGTGGGTGCATTAAGGCAGGTGAGGTACTTGGGCCAAGGGCACACAATTAGTATTGAAGCTTTGACCGCATTTCTTGCAGGTGTTGCAGTGCTCTAGGTTTTCTTTTTAAAGCCTCAGCTCCCTGAGTCACGCTTTTGCCCAAGGCTGACAGCTTGTAATGAGAAGAACAAGGAACCCTTCCCAGCATACCTGCCTGAAGAGAAAGTTTGACAATAGGACAGCTCCAAGGGCCCATGTCAGAAGGTCAATAAAGGGAGCCCCAAGTACGGGTATGTATTTGAACATCTAGATCCAAACTCACACTTAAGCAAAGCTGTAAGGCTGGGAGTGCAGATGTGAAGCCTTCCTCTGGAGTGTCAGTGCCCCTGCGAGCACTGGCATTCCACTCACCACATCCTGCAGCAGGGGTGAGCAGCAGGGTTTGCTGTGGGAGCAGCTGCGCATGGTTTAGCTTAACACATGTCCTGCAAATAATAGAGATGGTACAAACTAGTGTTTTCCAATCTGCTTCAGCACAAACCACTTTGAGATCCAAAGAAAGATTGCTGAAAAATATAGGGTAGTATACTGAGGGAGAGCTCTACAGCCATGGTGCTGATTTTGTCCTATTTTCAGAATAAACAGAGGAGGGTAAGAGCTCTTGAAGGCTGCCTTTCCCAAGGACTTTGCCAGAGCATCAGCTGATCTTTTGGACAACCCTGCTCCTTGAAGGTTGATATGCTTTAGTGACTTTCCAAAGCTGCTCCCCATGTCCGCTGCTACCACCACTCCAACCCTGCTTTGTTGATGCTATCCTGCAGGCTCACAGACACCTCTCTAGAGTCAGTCAGGTGTCCACAGAGCTTCAAATAAAATTCCTTGCCATGTAAAGGATGTATGAATAAACCACAGAGCCCCTTGAGGGACAGGGACAGCTGCTTCAGCTGTGACATCCCAGGTGGTTTCTGGTTTTGCTAAGCTCCCAAAGCTGTGGGCTGGAAAGAAAGGGTTCCTTTGGCTCTAGTGTTTACCTTGCTGCAGCTGGTAGCAGGTCCAGGTGGAGGTGCCTCCAGATAAGGGCAATTAAGGCACAGGAAATCAGCTCTCTTCTGAGGAGAAGAGTTAGGGAAAAGAGGAGGTCTTTGTAGATCTTCTGGGAGAAGTTAACTAGTAGGTTGTGATGTCATGGCGTTGTGGAGGAGCTGCTCGGGGAAGAAGTAAGTAGGACTCTGCTGGGGTGGTGGGGTAGGGTTTGCTTCTCAGTCTTGTCTAAATGTTGTTCACTGAAGAAGTCCTAAACAGTTGCTGGGATGGAGCCTGGAAACTGCTTCTTCTTCCCCTCTGTCAGGTGTGTCCTAGTGGTGAAGCTGCTGATGGCATGCACTGGTGTAAGGAATAACTTGCAAGGACTGCAGGCATTGATGGCATAGGCAAGGGCAGCAGTAACTTGGCAGGACCTTGGTAAAAGACTTTTGTGATTATTGCATCAGTAGGCCAGGACTTATTTTATGTCTGACTGTCCTTATTTTAATCTCTTGTTTGTGGCTCTCATCTTCTCTGGAGCTTGGGGCTCTCCTAAGAGAAGAGCTCTTGCAAGTTCTGGTTTCTTGGGTTGCAGAGGACCTTGGCCTCACATATGATGATTGTCTATTCGTGTTCTCTCCCATACACATGTGGCTGCTGAGTCTGACCTCCTGGGAACAGTCCTGTGTGTCTGGAGACCCCAGATTCCTGGCAGTACAAGCAGCCAGGTGAAAGCATCAGCTCAGGACATGACTGTGGGACACTGCAGGGACTCTTCTGGTAGCAGTGCTGCTTGGAGTGAATGGGTGGGAGGCACAATCAGCCTTCTGGAGGGGACTCTTAGACCTGCTCTGTTAAAAGCAGGTGCCTAAACTGAGGCTTTGGCCAGGGTCTGGCAAAACCTCTGCCCTGATTGAGGTTTTTCGGGGACTTCATCTGCCTGCAAAGTGCCAATGAAATCTGAACTCCCGGGGTTAGTTTTGGGACTTGAGTTAACATTGTATGAGTTAGTGTCACAGTCTCTCTGGTATCTTATGCCTGCCAGAGCTCCAGCAGGGCTCACTCAGGACTCTTCATTTTTCTCTACTTCCCTTTCCAAACCTTATGGGAGGTAGGTGGTGTCCTTCTTGGAGGCTGGGTACTTTTGTGTTCTTGTGCCTGTGATGAGGTGGCTCCTTGCCTTCAGGCCACCCTATGATGGCAGCACTGTGTGTGACCCAGAGCTCAGCTGCCTGCAGGCATCTTGTGTGTGCCTTCTGTGCCTGAACATTTCCCTGGCAGCCTTGGTGGGGCCTCATGGTGCTGTGGAGCCCTCTCTGGGTCTCACAGTGCATTTGGGGTCGCTATATACTGTGTTGTATCTGAGTGCTTGGCTGGGCTCTCCAGAAAGGTGTCCTGGCTGAAGGCAGTATGATGCTTCCTTGTGCAGCACCGGGCTTGACAGCTAACAGGCGGAGGTGTCCCCAGTGGCACCTCCCCTTCCTTGGGCTTGGTCTGTTCTGCTGATGGACCACCTCACTGTCCTGTGGCGGTACAAGGCTCACTTCAGGATGGATGCAGTAGGAGCAAACCTGTGAGTGAGCATGGGCACTTTCTAAGTCTCACGTGGATGAGTGTGTGCATCTGCCCATGATGAGCCACCTACCTTGAGAAATGGGTACGGGGAAAAAGTGTGCGGACAGGTGGACCTCAAATGCAGATGAGACTCATCAGAGCATGTGTAATGCATGTTGTGTTGGGAGCATTGGGTCTGCCTGGTCAAAGCACATAGGGCTGGAAGCATTAGGGGCCTGTGGCTAAGGTGTGAAGGACTGTTAGTGCATGGGCTGCCCTGCTAAATGCTCACTCTTCTTGATCTAGCCATGTGTTTAACCTGGAGCTTGTGTAATTCAGAAACAGCTCGGAGCACGTAGTGGGCAGAGTCTGTGTGTGCTCAAAAAGAGGTAGAGAAGGCTCATACCGCCGAAATGCAAACATCTGAAGTGAGGGAGGAAGTATCATCTTCTGCCTCTTGGATCTTCAGAGCTTCTGGTGTGGCTTCCAAAACCTTTTATAGTAGTGGGGTGGGTTTTGTTGTTGTTTTCCATTCTTTTTGTTTAGAAGAGGGAAGGAACTGATTAGTAAAGTCAGAGGAAAATGAGAGGGGAAAATGACTCCTTCTGGTGCTTGCCTTTAAGTGATCTACTGGGCAGTGACTCATTCCAGCCAGGATAGTGATTTCCTGTAACAGAGAGAGGCTAAGAGGGGACACGTGTTGGAGGAGGTACTTGCAAGCATGGAGCCAGAGGAGCTGGAAGAACAAGGTAAGATAGCTTAGCTGTGGATCCCTAGGGAAATGAGCAGAGATGCAACTTTAAGCCTGCCAGTCTGTGGATAAGATGTGCAAACCTCATGTTCCTGGAGTTTGACATCCGTGTTGTTTGTTTTGGTTTTCCCCACATAGTTTCCATTAAAGCAGCTGTTAAATACTTGGTCCTGAGAGGTGGAGCACTGCAGTTCCCTTTTATCGTTGCTGAATTTAGGCCCTGGTGTTTGAACAGGTAGGACTGACACCTGAACGTGTTTGGTATCTCGGCCAGCATTTCAGGAGGTTTTCTGGGGCAGATCTCCAAGCCATTAGAGACGTGTCATGTACTGAACAAATAAGAGGTGAATTTGAAGCATCGCATCATGTTATTCAAGTATTGGGTTTGGACCCCCCCCCCTTCCAAATACTTTGTCTGATCAATCTCAAATCCTTAGGGAAGAAGAGGAGGGATCATCCCTGTTTTAAAAAATCTGAGATCTTGGGTAAAAACATAGACAGAGCAGAGTGTTGTTGTGAAGGAAAGGGTAGTTAAGGTAATCTCTTGGAAACGATTTCACAGTCCTAGAGTTCAGAGAGGAATGCCCACAAAGTTCGTTACCCAGTGGCTTCAGCATGCTCTGTACCATCAGAGAAGCCATAGGTTATGCCCAAAATCAATAGCACCCGTGTGCCTTTGTAGCCACAGGCCTTAGCCCAAGGCATGAGCCTACTGCCTGCAAGAGGCTGAGGCCTTTTGGGCACTGCAGTGCCCATGTTTGCTTTCCTGATCCCAGGACATCCTGTGAAATGCTAATTGTCTAAAAGTCAACAGGGAATAGTTAACAGTGCTTTAGGATGGTTATTGTTTGGACATGTTGCCAACCAGGAATGCAGGCACCTTTTCACTTATTCAAGATGAGCTCAAGTAAATGGACTGAATGCAGCTGACCACTGCTCTGGCCTCTCAGGAGATACTTGCAGGAATTCAGAAGGGCTCAGATTTTATCTCAGATTTTTTTTTCTATAAACAAAATAGGGGAAAATGTGTTGTGAGATAAAACCTGATTTGATAAAATGGATGTCATAAAGAATTATAGGCAAAGTTTCCCCTCACTCGTGCCCTTCAATTAGATTGCCCTGTGCCCTCCTGAGTATGGTACATGGCTTGCATTTATATCTGGCTGGGCTATGATTGTTGTTCCTCAAATACCAAGTTGGTTTTGTGAAAGACAATGGTATGTTTGGTGTTCCTGCACTCTGAGTCCCTCTGTTCCTCCATGGGCAGATGCTGTTGCTTCTCCCTCTAGTTGTAAGGAGCTTTCAAGCCCATCAGCTTGCAACTGCTTGTCCACAGCAGAAGCCAAAAGGCTTTTCCAATAACCACTTCATTCTGCCTGGTCTTCACATTTTGCAAAGGTTTGGAAAAGTGCTTCATAAAATGGAATTGGCAATTTAATAACAAATTACACATTTTTGTGAACCTTCCAATGCTGATTATGGTTTCCCTAGCCTGGCTAAACCCAAGAGCAGCCTCTCTTTGTGGTGTGGCTGCTGCCAAAGCATGAGGCCACATGTGGAAATTAAATATATAATTTTCAAATGTCAGCATAGGTCAGGGTTTGGTTTAAGAGTGGGCCAAAGGCTCTGCCTGGTTTAATTACTGCTTTTTTAACCCTGTGATGAAATGCAGCACTGTTAAGCAATTGTGGATCTTATCGCTTCCTTGGGCTCTGGATAAAAGTATACTTTCATATGTGGGGGGAAGAGTAACACTTATCTGCAGGCGGTGCACAGTACTATGAACTGCACTGTGCATTTACAGCATGTCAGATGCTCTCAGAGTAAGCTGCCCTGCACAGAGGCTTTCCCTGTGGGCACAAAGGAAGACTTAGATCAGTGGATGTGCCACACTTGCTTTTCGAATATAGCTGTTATTTCAAAGCATGAAAGATCTGAAAATTAGGAGAAATATAGCAGAGACGTATAGAGCCTTGCACATGCTATTTATTTTCCTTGCACCTCAGGGCATCAGTTTGACGGGTCTGAAGACCTTTGCCTCTCCTTTAGCAGGTCTGAGTGAATCTTCAGGCAGAAGACAACACAGGTTAGACACCAGAGTAAAGCCATTTTACCCTTGCAACTTTCCTGTCAGTCCTCTGGTGCATCATATCTGACACTGGGATTGAGCGATCGTGTCTCTATAACCCAGGAAATTCCAAGACTGAAAGTTCTTAGACCAACATGTTAACTTTGCTGCCTTGCACATCTCATACATTTCATTGTGCAGGTCAAACAGTGAGTGATATGCTACGCTGACAAGGAAAACAGGAATAGGGAATGCTGCATATGCACAATTTGGCAGAGACAACATAGAAACTTTTGGTATTTGCTGATGTTTGAGGGGTTTATAGTTTTCAGCTTTAATAGTCAGCATTGCTGCTTTTCCACTACCACACAGACTGTAAATAAATGCCAAGTTTTGAAGAGCAGCTACAGAAAAGAAAGCACAGTTACATTTCTGTGTAACACTTAGGAAATGCCCAATCCTTAAAAATATTTGAGTAACTTACTTAAAAATGCTGGAGGAATCAGCTAGCCCTCCCTTGTCACTTAACCTCCCCAGGAGCTGTAATCCAGGCTGCTTTAGTAGGGTAGCTGTCAGGAGACTGAGGTGAATGTGGTCTGCTTCTGCCTTTTGTTTTCAGACTAACGTTCCTTGCTCTGACACTTTCTGACCCAAGATGGCTTTAATGACCATTCAGCTTCCTAAGGTCCTGCATCCAGATTCTTTTTCTACCCATATGTTACTGCTGGAATCAGGTAAAATTAAGGCATCTTTACCCTCACAGCATTATTTGAGAAGACAAGTATTATTACAGCTCTGGTTGTGACACTGGTGTTCTGAACAGCAGAGCACTGCATGCAAAATAGCAGCTGTTATATATTCAAGGATGAAATTCCAATAAAAGTATGCTATATAATCTCTGGATAAATATTTGTGCTTGTGAAGGTTAAGTGACTTGGAGTACTATAAACTCCAGCCTTTTGGACAGGCCATGGCAATTTAAGCCTTCTTGCAGTGACTTACCAATGACCCAAGTCCCAGTCTAGAGGCAGAGTGAGTGCTGAAGGTAAAAATTCAGCAGATCCTGAGGTCTCTGCTGAGCAGTAGCATAACGCATGAGGCACATTAGGTGTTACTTGATCCCAACTACTCATCTTGAAACTGCTTCTCATCTATAACTTGAGAGTTCACGCTTGAATTTCCTTCAAACTTCTCCCAGTGCAACTTCATTCACAAACCCTGAATGCTGCTGTCTCAATATTGGTATGAGAGAGTGAAAGCCTCTTGAAGATGACAAATGATGCTGTCTCAACATTCATGTAAGAGAGTGAAAGCCTCTTGAAGGTGACAAACATCATATTACAAGCTGAGGTTTTGGTGTTTTGTTCATGTGATGAATGGAAAGCATGTAGCTATTCTTTTCTAATGTGCAGGCACATCTTCAAGGCTCTGCTGTGGCTACCTCGCATCAGAAGTGCAAAGGGAAACAACGTGCCAGATTACTACTAAAGCAGTTGTGCAACTTGGGTCCTATTAAGATCTGTAGTTCAGGGCCTTTTATCACTCATGAAGCAAAAAGCCCACCTCAAAACAGGCAAAGGTGAACTTGGCAGCATTGGAATTCACTCCAACCATTTAACCTGAGTGTTTTCAAAAAGCTGTACAATCCCCTCCTTTGCTTCCTAAGGTATGTGCCGGAGGGATGGATAGAGCCTTACTCCTTTTTTATCCCTCTCATTAGTGCCATTACTTTCTACCTAAATCAGAGAACAGAACTCCACTCATTACAGATGATGGATTCATTTACCCTCCTACCTGATGATAGTGCATCAGGAATGACCCCATCTATGCTAGACAGAAGAGCAAGCTACAGTGATGTGGTTGTTTTAATCCAAGCTGGAAGAAAGTATTTCACTTGCTGCTTTGAAGCACTGGAATGATATTTAGACTTCTGTCTTCTACTGAGAAAACAGAATGCACCCTTGGCCTTTCAGAAGCCATCCTAAACCAGAGCTCTGTTGATTTAGTTCTACTTGCCCAAAGAAAACACATAGCCAAAACCACATCTTGAAGCAGCTTTCCTAAACCAGCCTGATTTATTCTCTGCTGTTCCACCATGGTTGGTAGCTGTTGTCAATACTTGCTATTATCTTTGGAGCAAGAACGTTATCAGCAGGTTTATGACTTACTAATGCCATGTTGAGGATTGTTTATTTTATCTGGCAGTTGATACCTAAAAGAATGGGTTTAGGACAGCGATATACATTTCAGACTGAGGAACTCATTAATAATACTTTAATCTACAGGAGTCTTAGGTTTTATTTTGCTTTACTCAGCACTGGGAAATTCTTTTTCTTAACTTGTCCTCTCTGAACTTGTCGAGCACGAGTTCCAAAGCCCAGAGACTGCATTGTTTCTGTTAAGTACTTTTGATCAGGAGAGATGCACAGCATCACCAACAGCTTAGCATCACCCCCTAAAAGAAGAAAACAGACAAAACACAATTACTTCACTATTTTTAGGAAGTTACAAGTTGGTAATGTACTGATCTACAGAACAGCAAGCATAGGCTACCTGCCGTTGCTTTTATGAAGCAGAAGACTGCCCGTGAGAAGGGCTGTTGACAACAGACAGCTCCTTCAAGTGACCCAAACATAGCATTAAAGAATGTGTAAATATGTGACTACACCCTGTCATAACAAAGATTGAAGCTTAACTTACAGACTGTATCAGACATGAAACATTAGTGAAATGCAACTGTTACCCTTTACATGATCCTATTAGAGATATGTTTTTTTCCAAGTGCATTCCTAAACTGAACCTTGGGAGCAGCAAGGCTTAGCCAAATTCAGGAGCAGGTCAGAATTCTCACTGTACTCACACTCCTCCAAAGCTGGAGTCTTTGAACAGAGGCCCACATACAAGGGATGAGTACAAGATCATCCTCTAGTTTTATATAACAAAGGAAGGAAAATATTGGGAAAACTATATTGCTAAACAAAAGTCAGGAAAAAATCATCCCTCACCTACAGAGTCCTGGAGGAGATGTGTGAGTTTGCTGTTTCGATATGGTACATGAGATCGCTGTTCTGCTATTGCTCCGAGAACGTCTGCTAGGGCAGACAAGCTGCGGTTAATAAATGAGGTCTCTCTCAGTGCTGCACCCGTCACTCCAGACATACCTACAACAGTGTAGATAAAGGTAATTGTAAGATAAAGCAAAGCTGCTTCAACTGTAATATATGAAAAATTCTGTTGCTGTATCATGTCCTTCTGATGCAACATTTTCAGATACAAATTCTGAACCATGACTTCTAGTCCTCCCATGCCACAAGCAAGACACAGTGTTTTTTCACTCTGGACTGCTAGTACATTGTCCAGTGCTTCTGCTCTTTTGAAGGAAGGTTAAAGAAGGTTCAGTGCCAGCAGATGATCTGCATGAAGTGTCTCATGTTAAAGTTGCTCTCTTCAGCTGTACAATTCATCTTGTCTCCACATGTATTAGGAACAGGGAACTGAGAAAGTAGGAACACCATAAGATCAGGCAAGACAATGCTGCTTTTGAAAACACGAGTCCACAGGGTCCCCCAGAGAGGAGTCTGTTGTGGTCTACTTTTTATAGCAGTTAACTAACTGTCCATTTGTATTCCTTAGGAAAAATAGGAGTGACAGTCATGGCATAAGCTCCAGAGACAAAACTGTACAGCAGCCATAAGTGTGAGGGGTTTATGTTCACCAGAGTCTACAAGGTGCTGTTTTGTGGTATGATTTGCTGTAAGGAAACTGATAAAGGAAAATGATGCCCTTCTACCATCCACCCAGCATGGTGCTATGTAGCTACGTTGCCCCTGAACAACTGGAAAGGTTTGGTCTACATATCACATTGCACTGATTTAAAGAGGTGCTGCAAGCTCAACTCTTTGATTGGTCTCAATGAGTGTGCAGTTGAGTTCCTCCTGTCATTAACTCTTCCAATTCAGGTATACAGCACTTTCCAAACTGTGAGAAAAGAGAGGTGTTCAAGAGGCAAATGTGAAAAGGTTCAGTAATAGCAAAACCCCCAGCAGTGAGGGCTGGAGAAATGTGACTAATGAAAGGGAATGGGGCTGCAGTGGTGAAGTCTCTTGGCAGAGAGGCACAGAGCAAAACAGTTTGGAAGACCCTGTCATGGTCTGTATCTCAGACTCACTTCACTGGGGTCACTGTGTATGTAGCCGTCCTCAGATTGCAAGTAAAGACGGACTCCTGAGACAGTGGGTATCACCCTAAAGCAGAAAACTGCAAATAGGTGATGGGGTACATGTTTAAACTGCTGATTGTCTACGTTTGGTTAGATAAACTTCCACAAAGCATTTGGCTGAGTTTTCAAACTGAAACCTAGTCTGCTAAAAAGGGACCGCTTATAAATACTGTACATGATCCGGGATGACTGTAGAGTCAGGAAGGCAGGGTGCTGAACTGTGTGAGAAGCCTCCTGTACTGTCGCTCACTTAGACCTGTTCACATTTTAGCACAATTATGAGTTACCAGCTGCTCTTGCTTATCAGAGTAAGTCCACCAGTGTAGCTGGTGGGAGAGGTTAGTCTGCTGCATGTGCTGGGCCACATCTAACACCAATGTGAGCACAGCTTTTCAGGCTTCACTGGAGGACCTGGCTCACTGAGCGCCAGACCAGGCAAATGCTTGTCCTGGTTGAGAGAACAAACACACACCCTGTTGCTCAATTACGTGTTTACCAAACAGTTTCCAGGCCTCAGAGCAAATGAGAAAAAGGATGAATTATATTAGGTTTCTCTAGAACAAAAGTTTAACAGCGAGCAACAGCAAGAATTCTTGGCAGTAAAGTAAAAGACTCTTTCATAATACTGGTTCAGTTTTCAAAACATTATTTCTGGAATGGTACGTTTGGCTGCATGGCTTTTCTTGGTAAAAAAGCTTGTCCTTTAGGAAATAATCAAGTTTTTGAAATTATTGTGTGCATACAGGAGGCAGGAGGAGGAAAATGCTTTGAAGAAACAATGAAAACAAATATTATCTTTTCAACATCAACTTCCTCCAAGACTCTCTCTATAATAAGGCAGAAAACCCCACACATTGTGATAGCAGTTATTGCAGATATGTGTAACATTTAAGTAATTTATGCATTTTAAATATTTCTGCGTAAAGATATGCTAATTCTCAGAGTAGAAAAACAGGCTTAATAAAACCAGTCTGAACAAATAATATACCTATGATATGGGTAACCGCCCCAGGCTTATTTCAAGCTTATGCAGTCAGATTTTCAGTTTAACTGTACCAGTGTAAAGCTAGAACAATACGCCCCCAAAACTGTTTATTGCAGGATGCGTGGGTTTAAACCACCCCATGTTTGAAAGCAGCATAGCACATATGCATACATAGAGAGGTAAAAGCTACTCTTGTAACTTGGATCTGGGAGAATCCATGCCCATACAGATGTGTTTGCTTACCAACACACTCACTACCAGCCAGGTCCACCAGTTGCAGTCTAGTTTTGATTTGCTTCATTTTCTCGGTTGCTTCAAGCTGTGCTGGTGAAGAGGCTCTGGAAGAAGAGGTGGATTTACTTTCTCTCATTTTTTGTGGAAAGGTGCAGGAAACCTCTTTGTGTGGCCTCTGACTCATTTGTTCCTCTTCCCATGAAGTACCTGGGTAGTGGAAAAAAACAGTTTCTCACTGACACTGGAAACTGAGATGAGGAAAAATGGGGCATCAACAGGGGAAGTACAATATATGTTGTTTCAGGCTATTCTGACAGAAGCAATATACAAGTCAGAATCAATAGCATAGGCTGGCTGAATCACTTTTTCTTTTTTATTTAAGGTTTTGCTCATCAAACTGATTGTACCACTTGGTAACAAGACTTGGTATAGGTTGTGTTTTATCCAGTTATCCACATTGTTCACACTTCTATTCACTCAAAGTGAATATTGGGTGTTTGGGAGGAGTAAACTTTGAAGTCTGGTTTTAGGTCTTTGAAACATCATCACCTGCTGGTGCTCTGGGCAAAAAAAAAATCCTCACTGGGCACCTGCTGTTTTGCTCTTTGCTGCTTTTCCCTCTAGACTTCCTTCAGTTCTCATAGCTCACTGCTGCATCTCCACATGATGAACTAGTATCCTCAATAACATAACTCCCACTTGTTTAGGCTGGTTACTCCTGGTAGTTCTGTAGTTGCACTGGACTGCTTCATATCCTTCCTTTTCCTCACCAGCAGTGTCTATCTTTCACTCTCTGCTGGGAAGTGGAAGACAGATTCTCTGGGAAAGCCACTTTCACATTAGCTTAGTGGGAGTATTTGCAAAAGCACTTTCCCAAAGCATTTTTTCTTTTTTCTCCCCCTCAGTGTTTTGGTTTTCATCCATCTCCCTGAAAGACATGAAAGAATAAAAGGCACATACTTTGCTACAGGTAGTAGAAACAATAGACTTGGAGACTTAAAGAACCTAGTTGCAATAGTACAAAATTCCCAGCTGCAAAACTTGAGTGAGGAGCAGACTAAATTGCGTTGCAGAGCTCTCAACCTCTCAAGCTAGGCTGTTGCTAAAACCCAAGCTAGCTGCTTGCTGTGTAGACAGAGCAGTTGTGTTAGTATACACAGAATAAATGGCTTTAGGCCATGGAGTGTAAGTGTTCTCACTCCTCTTCAGTTTGGGATGAGGAAATTAAGAAACTCCTCAAACTGATAATGCTGAAACGAAATTCTAAGACTTTAATCAAATCTGAAACAGTGCTGGCTTGTCAGCCCTGGCTTTAGGTGCAGAATCCATCACAGATGTTACAACTCTTTAACTTAGTTGCCTTAAGTCTCAGGTGTTTTGATACTTGACAATTGCACTTAGCTTTTAAATCAGGATTTTCTCCTTTAAACAAGACAGAATGTGCTGTCACACTGCTATAGTGAGGTCCCATTTACAGTGCTGCTCCACCCACCATATTGCACATCTTCATCCAGAAGCTATGAGCTGGAAGCCTTAGTCTACATTCAACATTGATCAGACATTTCTGTGAAGCTTTCCTACCAGAAAACATGGCAGAGAAGAGTGACTGCAATGAGAAGTGGCAAAGGAAAGTCTGGACTAGACAAGATGACTGGTGCCCTATTGTTGCAAACACTGTTTTGAAAAGTACCTCCTGTCTGATTGACACGAATCTGGAACTGGCAAGAGCTAACACCTGGAACACTGGAGCTGCAACTTGTGAAGGAACTGTGTCTTTTGGCAAGGCCCATGGATAAGTGAGGGCACTGTTTGTTCTGTTTCGCTAATATTGTTGGTTTAATTTCTGATAGCAATCTAAGGGAAAAAATGTGAAGTATTTTCCACTTTCTAAACCCATACTGTTGTTGTAGAGCATGAAGGAGATGGACCACAGCACTGAAAGCTGAGAGCCTAATTACAACATGAGCAAAAGACAACAAAGTTGACCCTCCACAGCCAGCTTACTCCTGAAATAATAAACTGGTAAGTCTTGGTGTGGTAATGAAAAGTAGAAACACAGGTTTTGCCATAGTAAATAAAACAACTGTGCTGTCTGTTCCTACAATGGCCTTTTATTAACAGTTCAAGAAACTCAATTTAATAGATGTTTTTGCAAGGCAGCCAGTAAAAAAATCATTTTTTTCTCAACCAAAAGCATTTGATGATCCCTAAAATGCATGGTTACTTTACAACAAACTTACTATGAACTGTACTATAAAACTTCAAGAACTTCTTTACATATGTAAAGGAAAATGAAAAGTTTTTATGACAGTAAAAGTTTCAGTAGCACTCAAACATCAAACTGGTCTGTTATTTAAGAAGTTACATAGCAGTAAGAAAATGAAAAAGAACTGAGGGAATGGATTAAACATTGGAAAAAGGAGAAAAAACAATCTGAGAAGCTCTCAGTCCACAGACTGTTTTTCAAAAACCAGCTGGCTCTAGATGTATTTTAGTAACATCCTACTCACCAAAGCTATCACCAGAGACAACTGTGGCTATGGTCAGTGTAACTACCAGATGAGAACGAG
This sequence comes from Psilopsiagon aurifrons, assembly GCA_025447955.1. Lineage (NCBI taxonomy): Eukaryota > Metazoa > Chordata > Aves > Psittaciformes > Psittacidae > Psilopsiagon > Psilopsiagon aurifrons. The sequence goes on from JAOEHY010037325.1 coordinate 23,994, forward strand.
AGGAATGAGCATGCACCAGTGTTGGGTGCCTGACTCTCAGCTGCAGGCCTTTGTTGACTAGATGCAAAAATTCAGATGCATTTTCAACAGTCCTAGGGAGCAAAGAAAAAATCAGAAGATTTAACTGACTCACAGTAAAAAAATCACAGAAGAAAGCTCACAACTTAGACATGAACCTGAGCATTTCCACTTCCCCACTCTGGGCAGCTCAAAACTGAGAATAGTATGAGGAGCTAGAAAACAGCTGTATTACGGACTTTTTCAGACGGGATATAGTTAAGATGAAAATTCAAGACAAAAGCTGCGATGTAGTACTGAAAGTGAAGAAGTGGTCTTCCAGCCTTGTATAGGTAGTGTAGCTCAGCTCTGGAAACAACTGAAATTCTTATACCTCCACACTTTGAAAGAGAAGGCATAGATTTAGACACCCCCAGAATATGGTCTTGCAGAAGTGGAGTTGTCCAGTTTATGCTAAGGTAGCTCCTGTTCTGTGGGAGGTAGAGAATTAGGGGGAAAAAGGTATCTCCGAGCCTTTGGAAATCATATTTTGCCTTTAAAACCAGAATTCTTGGTAAAAAGGTTAGTTACACTGTTCAACGAGCAGGGACTCCAGCACAGCGTCAGAGTACAGAGACCTAAGTTTGTAAAGACCATATTATCTCATACTATCCATCTGCTTTACCAGCGATATGCAAATATGACAAATCAAAGGGCAAAAACCTAACACTGAAAGTGAAATAAACTGATTTGATAAAGAAGAAAACCACTATGATTCCCCACAGATTTGTAGTATTTAAAACAAACGAGGTAAGATTGCCTACCTTTTCCTGTCAGTGCACTGCCTTCTCCAAAGATCACACATGTTTCATCACCTAAACATTAGGTTTTAGATGAGGGTATAAATTACTATGCCTGCACATCACAGCCTGGTTGCTGAATGCCCTGTAACACCAGCACCATTAATAACTCTCCTGACAGGCTGCAGGCTTGGTTCCACATCGCTGCAGTCAGCAAAAGCAGCCATGTGATATAAGGTGAGGGCTTCGTGACTTAGATTTCACTGATTTCAATGAAAGTCACATTGGGCTCCGTCTTATTTTATGCTAAGAGCAGGCATACTTGAAGACAAAAGAGCTGTATCCAAGTAAAACAGTTTCTTCTGAAAACAAACCAAGAGCATCTGAAGAACAGAATACCACTTAGCCACACCATCCTTATAGACAAGTAAGAAGAGAAGCAGACACCTAAAAGCAGTTCCTTGCGTAACCAGGGCTGCAGGAGCTAAATGATCATTACAGACTTTGCCTGTCAATCCACATGCTGGCCTCCCCTATAATATCTCTACCTCTGTAAAGCCGCTGGTAATGTCTCCCTGGTTGTTTGACCTGCCACCAGGAGAGAAACAGTGACTTCAGTTCCTACTGGCAGAGAAGACAGAGCTTCACACTGGAGTGATCTGACAGTTGCCTCAAGTCCAAGGAGGCAAATCTTACCTTCCTGAGTTTTGAACTGCATTTTCTAGTAGCTGTCAGCCAGGACTGGAAGGTTTGAGAGGTAAGCAGCCTTTGCCAGGATGCAGCAACAGGCTGTTGGCTTCTGCAGGCTGCCATTGTGCATTGGCAAGGGATCGGTGCTACAAGCCACTATCCTTTAACTTGTGTCTGCAGAAGAACAGGCCTTAGACTAAGCTGTCAGTGCTGGTCTCCTACTGGGAAACTGCAGTTGACTTTGGAGAGAAGCAGCATCCCCAGCCCAGTGCTACAAGCCTGGCGCAGCAGCCTCTCAGCAGGACTGACAGTAATGATTTCTTAGTATAATCTCTACAACTTTATCATGCTGTACGTACTGCACGTTCCAGGACCAGATCCTACAAAGAGAAGCCCTGTTGTGGTTAGGTTAAAAATTTGATGCTGAATGTTCTCCAAAGTCAACCAAGCCATAAAAGAAGAAAGAGACTGAGGGTTTTGTGATTCAGTAAGATGTACATGTTAGCAGAAGAGACTAGTGACATTACTGGATATATGGAGAAGCCAATGAGACCCAGCAGGCCAATATATTCTAGACGAAATATTATCACAAATGAGGATGTGTTTTTATTCAAAGCACCAGCTGTTTACTTTAGATTTTGGGCAGCTGGGTGGCCTCATTCAATGATTCCCTTACTTTGTTTGGGTTTGCTTTTTCTTATTAACTTTTCTGTGTAATTATTACTATAACCTGTTTATGATTTGGACTTTTTTTTTGCTGCTTGCATTGTAATTGAGATACAAATCCATATTCTTATATATGCTTTAGAATTCAGTATTTATCAATTGATTAAGTGGGTTTTAAGAGGTGCTTAGTTCAAGGTGCCAGGTTCCTTTACCATAAATTAAAATTTACAGAAATAAAGAAAGCAGCCATTTTGTTAACTAGAAGGACAAATGAAACCTTATTGTAGCTTCCAGTTCTTGGCTCTGTGGCACAAGCTACATCTTGCCTTTGCCCAAAGCCTAGGAAAAGAGATGGGTCACCCACTAACTACACAAAGATCCCTTGGGAAGGGGAGTAGGCACTTTTCAGGAATGAAACTAGCTGAAATTCTATGCTTAAAAATTACTTGGAGGTTCTGATGAAGCAGGAAAAGTTTAACTCTCATTGTACCCACACTGTATGTACCTATCTTAATTTTCTAAGTCATATAGTTCCTTTTTCTCCAGTCAAAAGAAAAAGATTAGCCCTTCAAGACAGATTCAGCACACAAAGGTTAGGCTCTGCTCCCAACCTCTTCTGAAGTTTTTCATTCCCTTGACAGCAGAGCCCTTACTAGACACTAAAAGTTGGAGTAGAGTCACAATTAGCAAAATCCAAGAACAGAGACTGAGAAACCTACAAGTCAGCATAATTCAGACAGGGCAAAAGGATTCATCACTTCAAGCTCCAGCATTTTTAATTCATTCCATGCTCTTACAGAGCAGGCACAGTGCAATCAATGATGCAGAATTTCTCTGGAAATCATATTTAACCTCAAGACTGAAGAGCAGGCATACCCTAGATACAAATGTTAATCCACCCTAGAATATTGCAGTGATTATTATTTCATAGAAAGAAAGGACCGTTACATAGCTCCCATGGTGAAGAAAGGCACTTTACCATTTCTCTGGGCTCTCACTTTTCTATGAGCAGTTCAACAGCTAGAAAATAGAAGTCAGTAAATGAGTATAACTAGGTAGAATGAAAGTATGTTTGTGCAGCCTCCAGTACATTCTTGTATTTTTATCACGGATTGCTGGCAGTAGCATAAACCCACAGAAGCAAACAACTATGAGTCTGGTTATGTGACTAAGTCCCACAAGACAAAAATACTGCCTTCAATTATTTCCACTGAGGGTGTATTTTATTTTAATGGGAGTGGGGGGTGGGGGGGAAGGAGGGATGCTTTTCATATCTGACTTTGGATTCCTTCTGGAAAAGTACAGATTAGACCATGACAAACAATTACAAGAAGTGAAGAAAACCATTGTGTTTCCCTCAGAAACATAAAAACCTATGATATCGTGCTAAACATTTCAGTAGGGCAAGATGTTTCTTTTCACAAACATAATTTGGCTTAGGAACAGAATATAACATTTTTAAGTTTCTAGACCTCGCTGTAGTGCACAAGAGAAATGTTCCCTTCTGGAATCTGTTCACATGGTGGGTGCTCACATGGAGTTGTCCAGTAGCTTAACTCCACTGGGTAGGATCACTCCTCAGGTGGCACTAGTACTGCTTGTCATATTTTTTATTTGCTAACATTAATACTAGCATAAACAATACAGCCATTACTAAAAAGAAGCATCTGAAACAGATTCACTCTTGTTAATAGTTGAATTGTTATGAACATGTGATTTTTACAGTCTGATCAGCCAAGTGTTTTATGTATAACAAGAAAGTAGTATACATTTGCTTTGTATTCTGTACATATGTAACACCACAAATTATTCCCATGTAAACTAGGACAAGCCTTTATAATGATAAGTAAGTACAAGAAAGCATTAAAGTAAGTATAGCTGTAGTCTTAAATACCTTAGCACTCCCTATACCATCAAGATGTGTGAATAAGAATCCAATTGACCATGAACTGATGTAGGGAAGGTATATATCTTAACATAGAATGGGTAGAAGTTTAGCTACTTCTTAGCTTTTAGTTTGAAGAACCTGGATTTTCGAGAACTATGGGTTCAAATGCCTCCAGTTATGAAAATAGAACACTAAGCATTTAAGATGGTTATTTATATTAAAAGATCCCTTCAAATCTTATTCTTTCTAAAGCATTTCTTTTAACCCCAATGCCATATAGGGAAAGCTAACACTCTACAGCTGCTTAAAAATCTACAACTACATGCATTACTGTTATAAGATGTAAATTTTCTAATCTAGTAAGACTGAAGAGAAAGTGCTTTGTAACAGGTTACCCCTTCTTTTTCTACAGCTGATGAGAGGCCACAGATCTATCAACAACAAAATACACAGCTATCTTTAGGCATTCTGAGTGGAAGGCGCTTAATACAGGATTATAATCCAAATTAACCATACTGTTGTTTCTGAAAGTATTTTGACAGTTGCAGCCCACTGCCGTCCAATAGCCTGAGCTAATGGAAACAATGAGAGCTTGCCATGTGTTATTTTGCGTATGGCAAGGACTCATTATTTAGAAGTGATAACTGGTGCCTGTAATGCAGGTTTGTGACAGCTATACATTGCTCTGACACCAGATTATGGTCAGATAATAAGGATCAAATCATGTACTTACTCATGTGTAAGCAATGGAACATCGCTCTTTCCTTCTCTGGTTGTGACAACATCACGCTTGACGCCAAATACTTTTCCACAATTATCTTTGGCCAGAAGATCAAAAATTTCATTATTATATACTTCTACAACAGAAACCTCAACCCAGTAACTTCCTGCTGGCTTTTCTGAAATAAGCCTGGAGAATAAAAATAGGGGAAAATAAAGGAAGAAAAAAGCTAAACAGTGTTGAAGTCAAGCCCCAGTCTGTAAATAAAGAACTATTCATTAACTGTAATCTAATTACAATCTGATAAAATTGTTTATTAAATATCTGCAGCCATGGCTTTGCCTCATCCATATACTAACCTTAAGCTGAAGAATCAGAACATACAGTTAAATTACACATAAAGCAGAAAATACAACTTCATTTTCCAAACAGCTGTTCCAGCCTAAAATGGTTTTCTCTACTAGCCTCCCTCTTTCCTTAAGATTTTTTTATACCATTTCTTTGCTAGACATTGCATTCAGAGCTCAAGGTATGATAAACAGAGTGCAAGCAATGAACAGGTAGAGATGGTAAACTGCACAGCTAGATCTGTAAGAGACTATCAGTCCACAGGCTCAGAAAATTCATTAATTAAGGAGAGTATTTACAGTTAGATATAGTCATTCTGATAAAAAATTGGATCTTTGATTTAGCTTATACCCTTCTCCAAAAGAAAAAGCTTAGCTGGAAAAGCTCTAATGGCTCTTCTATTATAACACAGCAGTGTATCAATTCAAATCATGCATTAGGTTAACCTAAAAATTCTAAGAATTCTCAAAGTAAGAACAGATTGTGGTTTAAACCTCTACTATCATTTTTCCTGGGACCAGATTCTAATCTGGATCCTTTCAAGCTATTCCCATTGTCAGTCTTCACAAAACATGTAGGAGCTCAATTATCCTTTGGACTCCCACAGCTATGGTTGAAGCATTTTCAAAAGTTAATTAGGAGTCTGAAGGACAGACAGGCAGAAAACACACAGCAAGACTGCATAATCTAATTTATTTTCTTAGAAAATCAGGCTAAGCAGGAGAGAGACTAGAAATCAGTATCAAAAATCAAATACTGAATGGCAGTCAGAGAAATATACATATTAATCACTATGAAGCTGGAATCTGTTAAATACATTACAAACATCATTTCATCCTTTCTGTAACATTTAAGATAACTGCTACTGCCATTTGGTTGTTACCTGAACACTTCTTGGGTAGCTCGAGGAATAATTCCAAGTTCTGATTCATCTTCTATGGCAAATGCAAGGTTCTCCTCTGACTGTGGTCCCAACATTGTGTATGTCTTCCCGCTTCCAGTTTGCCCATAAGCCATGATGCACACATTGTACCTGAAAGTTAAAAGGGCCTCCATTTTCTTTGCCATTAACAAATGTGTTTGCTAGATGGAAAGGCAAACCCCAAACAATTTGGGAATGTTAAAGAAAATTCTTTGCCTTAGGTTTTCAACAGTGGAGTCTCAGATGTATCTGAATCTTAGAGAAATAATTTAATAGTTGAGTGGTAGGAGCAGCTCAAGCTGGGTGCCTCTGGGGAGGGATCCAGAACAAAGAAATTCCTGGGGGTTTATACCCTTACATTCTATGCATCCAACCATCACACACTGTTCACGCATCTCTTGGTGCAATGGTGAGTTTTGGTCTGCTAACTAAACTAAATTTGCAACAGGGAACACAAACTGAAACAAAAAATAAGTACAGTGCCCCTGCAGATTTCTTTCTGGAGATCTGAAAGTCTGACAGAAATTAAAGTACTGCTCAGAACATTGCCTAAACAGATTTTATTTTTAAGCAGAATTGAATGGATGCTTTTAAGCAGAGTTTAAGGGATGCTTAGCTTGGAATGACTGATGAGGTTAGACCTCCTGTCTGCCCAACTTCCAGTTCATGCACTACTGAGCTGCTTGTTAATCAGCTCCTGAACCACTGCAGTTTACAGTACAGCATTTTAAAGTAAACCATTGCTGGGTTTGATTTGTCTTACAGTGCTACACTACAAACCACAGCACTAATATCTTAACAGCTGGGAACAGCTTAACAGCTGGGAACTCTTCATAGTCTTTTTCACGCAGGCTTATCAGTCGTAGCCACTTGGAAAAGATAAGACTGCCCTAATAGTAAGAGGCATACATTTTAAACCAAATGCATTAGTTCAGTACAAGCATGCACACAAAGAATACTGTGGAATAAAGCTGATAGAAACTGTTCTGATACAGACTTGTAGAAGGTAAAAATGTGCACTGTCATTGCAGAGGTACAGGCGCCTATGAAATACAATTCATCATCTTCTGAAGTAGACATGTACATCTCATGAACAGAACTCTGAAAATGCTCATTTCTCTGCACTGAAAATAATAAATAAAGTCCATAGCTATGAGCTCTGTTGTGGATGTCTGCGCTGTGGGGATCTGAATTTAGATGTAAGAGTCCTATCCAGAAAGTGTGATTTATCCAGCCACAGTACTACTTTTTGTTGAGGACCGATACTGTACTGTGTGGCTGAAGGTTGGTCCCTCCTCAGCTGCATCGGCTCTGCACCATCTGCCAGCACTTTGGTATTGACCACAGAACTGTGCCAGTAAACACTCCTGGAAGACACGCAGCTATGCTGACAGGACTGCTCCCTCCCTGGATTGTCTTGTTTGCTCAGAGGCACACCATGAGCAGAATCTCAAGGAGTGCTTTACAGTATGCTGAAATTTCTGTTCTGCCAGAGGTTGCAAGAATGGGCTTGCTCCTGTTCTGCCAGAGAGTAAAATTTCACTGCTTAAGCTACCTCCTCTGTGGGCAGACCTGAACAGCTGCTTTTGGTTATCTAATGCTTTTCCTCATATCAAAAATGCTGTTTCAAGCACATGCCAGAGTATTTCAGTGAATACCCCTCATATAATTATTTCAAATTTATGGTTTCAAGTCATGAAATACTTAAATGGCCACTGCAGAGAAAAATATTTGCAGTGATTTTTTGCATATTAAACATGCCTAGAAGCAGTTCTTTTTGGAGAAGTATTTAGCAAGCTTTCTCTTGCTAGAAAGAAATGTGGGCTGATAAGCAACACAGCAAATATCTGGATACCCCGTCTGGGGGTGCAAAATCAAAGTTGCAGGCAGTGAACCTACAGTAAGATCCTCTTACAGGATGCAGAGTATAAAATGAACAGAAGTCTAATCATAGATTTGGTGAAGAAAGGAGATTAACTGAAAATAAAGAGCACTGCAGCAAAATTAAATGGGCTGGACATTAGAGCTGTAAATCTGAAATGAATGATTTCTCTAAGAATATTCTGCTGACATAACTCTGCTTCTATATATGTTAGTGGAAGAGCTCCCACTAAGTTTGGTAGTTTTCAACTAGGCTTAAAATGAGCCATTTTCCCAATTCCACCCTAACACACACTGCCTGGCCAGCCCATAGCTTTTTGAGATTTCTAGCCCTGCTCCAAAATTAAAGAGAACTTTAGAACCAAAAAGAGAGCCAGAAGTTTGCAAGTAGTAGTTTTCCCTAGGAAGACCAGAATGGAAGCTTTTTTAGAAGTCCTTCAAACTTTCATATAGTCCAGCTATTCAAGTTTTCCTTAATTGCTAGTTGTTAGAAAGTAAGCATCATGAACAAAATAGCTCTGACTAGATGCAGATGATCAGATTAGAAGCTAAGTAGACAGGAGCTGGTAACATTGAAGATAGAGATGCAAATCAAGTATCAATCAGTGATAACTTCTCTGCCAAAGCCAAAACAGTAAGCCCAAATGACCTAAAACTGTCCAAAGTAGTATCATACCTAAGTAGGCACAGGAGAAAATGAATTGCTGAGAGATTCAACAAGGTGACAAACACCAGACTAGTTTATATTTAACTAATTTACTTCACTGGTGTTCCAGTTCCAACGAAAGGGTTAGAAATAAAGCAATCTGAAAATTTCAGACTATGATTCATCTATGTCCCCTGATAGTTCTTCTACACTCTGCTTCTTTAGTTATATTCTTGAGTAGAAAAGTTCTTATTGTCAAGCTAGAATATCAATAGAATCATAGAATGCTTTGGGTTGGAAAGGACCTTAGGATCATCTAATTCCAGCCCCCCTTCCCTGGGCAGGGACACCTTCCATTAGACCAGTATGCTCAAAGCCTGTCCAACCTGGCCTTGAACACTGCCAGGGAGGGAGCATTCACAACTTCCCTGGGCAACCCATTCCAGTGCATCACCACCCTCACAGTAAAGAATTTCTTCTTTATATCTAACCTAAATCTCCCCTGTTTAAGTTTGAATCTATTGCCCCTTGTTCCACCACCACAGTCCCTGATGTAGAGAGTCCCTCTCTGGCATCCTTGTGGGCCCCCTACAGATACTGGAAGGCTGCTATGATTCAAAATAGTTTCATAGTATTTCTATCCTAAAAAGAGTATGGGTATTCAGTATAGCAAAGTTATCACTAGGACAGAACACTATTAAAGGAAATCAAAGGCAGAGAATTGTATACTTCTTTAAAATAAATAAAAAGTTTGACTCCTCATTGCTGTAAAGAAATGTTATCTTCCTCCCTTTCTGGCCCTGTATAGCTAACTGTAAACTTTGAAGCTTGCTGTACTTTGTCTGTTTTGCATATGGAACAATCTTTCTTCCTGTATACCTATACTGAAAAGCGAAACAATTCATTAAGAAAGAAAAATAAAGAAAAGGAGTGGAACACACCTTTCTGCTTAGAATCATAGATTCACAGAATAGTTAAGGTTGGAAAGGACCTTAAGATCATCCAGTGCCAAGCTCCCTGCCATGGGCAGGGCCACCTCACACTAAAAAGTGCCGCTCATGGCTATGTCCAACCCGGCCTTGAACACCGCCAGGGATGGAGCGTACACAACTTCCCTGGGCAACCCATTCCAGTGCATCACCATCCTTACAGTAAAGAATTTCTTCCTCATATCCAATCTAGACTTCCCCTGTTTAAGTTTGAACTTGTTACCCCCTTTCCATCTCACCACAGTCCCTAATGAAGAGTCCCTCCCCAGCATCCCTATAGCCCCCTTCAGATATTGGAAGGCTGCTATGAGGTCTCC
>JAOEHY010037326.1:0-16327 GCA_025447955.1 Psilopsiagon aurifrons
TCTCTTTCCTCTCCTCTCCTATTTCCCTTTCTTCCTTAGTGTGGGTAGGCCTATAGTCTTCTAAATTGAGTGCAACAAGTTACATCCTCGCTTGAATATAGGGTCATAATAATACAAAATATATGGCTGTCTGGGGGTGAAGCATGAGTCTGGCACTGATGTTTGTCACCTTTAGAGGACTCTTTCTCTCTAGAGCTGTGTATGATAGATGTTTTATCAGACCAAGCGCAAGAGGTTACTGCGTCCATCCTCTCTAAGGCAGGGCCAGCTTTACCTCAAACCATTCAAGGCAGGTTCATCTAATTTGCTCCTACATATGTTCAGCATTGGTGAGTCCTTCAGGTGACCTGCACCAACATGTAACTATCCTTACTATTTACTTGTTTCTTTTAATGTCTCATATATGTTTCTGTCACGTCAGTTTAATTACATGATTTTTTACATTACCAGTGAACACTACCACATTAGTTCCTTTCTCTGTGCTTTGGCCACTTCTATTAAATTAGTCTGGAACTTGGTCCAGCCAGGAAATGAATCCATTTCAGACATCGTATTATCCTTGTGCTTTTGTCCTGCCAGAAATGTCTAGCTCAGGACACCTGATCCAGCCAGTCACTTCAATACTTTTTAGGCACTTAAAAGTAAACTTTCTTACAGAGCACCTTAGCACACTGAGTACCTAAAATGAAATTAGTGGATGATCTGAGGGCAAGTCCTGTTTATTTTGGCATGTCTCTGTACAAGTAAAAGTCTGATTATATGTATCTGCTTTAAAAAAGTGAAGATAGAAAGACTGTATTTTTTTCTTTTTTTTAATAATTTTATTTTCTTTTAAAGTATTTTGTCAAATCAACCATACGTCTTCTCACTTCCTCCTTCTAAAAGCTAACCAGATGGCATATGCCAGCATCAAAATTTCCCACTGATCGTTTGTTTATCATTCAGTCACTTCAAGCATGTGGTGGAAAGTTTGAACTTACACTGGGGTATGGCATTTATTAATAACCAAAAGCATGATTTAAGCACGTTGCCATTTAAAAAAATCACAGTCCAGTCTACTTTGCATAGTGCAATGCAGTGCCAGTAGGTGGTGAAAGTTAGCAGAACTAAGTATAAAATGGGTTTTGAAGTCCTGTGTCTGACACTTTGGAGGTTAATCGAGTAGGTATTTTTGTAACCTTACAATTGTGGTTAATAAAATAATGGATGAGGAATGGGTGAAAGAAGTTTTTCTAAATTTTTATTTGTTTTCTTTTTATTTTCTTTTGGCTCTACAGGCATGCTTAAGCAAACACAATCTCATGATCCTGCAAACAGCAGTTCCCTTGGCAAAATGGTTTGGGATGGGTTTGGAGAGCTTTAGTTAAAAAATACATTTGCAAAAAAATAAGCTGTCAGAGAGTAAATATTTAACTTTTCCATTTGTTTTCTTCTTTGCAAGGAGTGTATATGACAAACCAAAGTCATAGCTGCAAATGTTGTAGTTAATGTCAACAGGGCTATGTTTGGAAAGGAAATTACTCGGACTGTCATGATATCACATCTTTTTTGTAATTTCTTCTCCTGGATTGATTTTTCATGATGACAGACACTAAAACAGGACGACTTGCCAGGCAGCTCAGAGTGTCATACAATAAAGTGCAAGTTGTGGATTTCTGTATACAAAGAAATTACCCACAGAAAGTACTCACTAAAATGAGAAAAGCAGAATAAAACCTATGACCAGAAGTTAAAACCAAACAAGTCCAAATTACAGTAAAGGAGCAAATGTTTAAGAGATTAAACCAAGTTTATTCCTGGAGGCTTTTCTGCCTTGGAAGATGATTGGAGGTTTTGCAGAATATATGATTTATTTAAGCCTTACTAGACTTGATGCAAGTAGTAACCAGAGCAGTTGTGTGGTCTGTAGTGTAAAGGTGGTAAGGTTAGATGAAATCTACCTCACTTACTTTTGGTCTGTGATCAACAGAGAGACTTGTTTCAGTAACATTTCAATCTCATTTTGGCCAGTACAACCTGGGGTCCTAACGGACACTGCCATATGTCTTGAAAGTATTGGCACTACAGAAAATACACACTCTGTGCAAATAGAACATCCAGTTTTCACTATTTTGGTTTCATTTTTTTGCATTGGCATGAGGCAGTGGTGAACTGTGCCAGGCTGTAAAGTATATGTGAAAACCATTAGGAGGAGACTTCTTTACCCAATGATAATCATGATAAGTATTAGGCTTGGTAGTCAGTAGTAACAGGGTCAGTGCCTTAGAGAGCAGCTCATTGCAGAATGCCAAGTAAAGGGAAAGTGATTAACTTGAGTTTCTAAGGGAAAATGAGCAGTCTGCGAGTTCAGTGCTAGATTGTCTGTAGTTGTGCTAACAGGCTTCGTCTCTTTTTCCTTTAGCAGCAGGAGCAAAGTCACTGCTTGGATATGTGTCTTCCTTATTACAAAACACGTTTGCATTGGGAATTGCTGAAACATAGAGGAAATCCAGTGATCTGAGCAGGAGAGAGACCCAGGATGCCCTAAGTTCTCATGCTAAGGCTTGGCAAAGAAGTTGGCTCTTGTAATTTCCTCTTCTCCCTGCAAAGAGGTTAACTCAGTAATTATTCTAAGTAACAAGATCTTTGCATGCTTGGCAAAAGGCCAGAGATTTAGTGGGCTTACTTCCCTAATGTTCAGGCCAATGAGTGCACTCACGCTGCACAATGAGTTGCAGATGTAATGATCTCATGCGCTACATTGGTAAAATGCTCAGAAATGTTTACCCTGAAGTCGAATGCAAATGCAAAAAGACGGTTGTCTGGAACTGCAATCTGAACATCCGAGAACAGAATCACACCAACAACCCCCTCAAGCCCCCGGTTTAATCCTTTGCTTTGTTGCCTCATCTTTCCCATCTGTGAAATGGAAACAATTCCACTTAGCTTTGTCTTGCTTTGCCCTGAGGAACTGGAATGAGCTAGACCTTTCAAAAGGACTTTGAAGGCAGATTATTGTTTTTCATTACTGTGTGCAACACTTCCCACCATGAAGTGATATTTGAGAATAAAGGTACAATTCCGCTTTGCCATAAAAGAAATGTTAACCTTCCACCAAAAACATCTCACTGCTTTAATTGTGAGATGGGAATCATCTGTGTTTGACAGAGCCATTTGTAACCTTTGCCAGTTGTGTGGTTCTGCACTACCAGTCTGGACCTGGTTTATTTTATTTTTTCCCCTGCTTTCTGTTGCAGATTATGTGTTGTGACTTTGACCTGGGACATTTCTTCAGGAGGATTAAGCTCCAGTTGTTTTTCTGTGAGCAGTATCATTTACAGCCCAAGAAATATGGTTTCCTTCTTTTAAAATGGGTCAGACCCTTTTGGTTTTTTAGCCACAAACAATGGAGTTCAGAGAAAAATCCAGAGGCATACAGACTTGGGAGCCTTTGTGGCTTTTGATGTGAAACAGGCCTGTCTAATGCATTCAGTTCCTTGTCAGTTGTGAAAGAAATGTCTAAAGTTTCATAACATCATATCAGTTGCACAAACAACTTGTCCTTTTAAAGTAGGTGCTTAAAATTTGCACTTGGTTTTAGTAAAGCTTAACCTGTTTTTATGCTTGAACAGGTTTCATTTTCAAACTGTGGTGATAGAAAAAAGGTCAAGATTTAACTTTTTTATTTTTTTTAATAGGAGGCAAGTAAATCCGTTTCAGATGTCTGTGTAGCATTCAGGGCAATTAAAGATTTCACGTCATTTGGTATTTTTTTTGAGAAGCCTAGGAATTGTTTATGACTTTCTACTCATTTTAGATTTAAATTCTGTTTCACTTTAACCCTGGGGATTTAGTCTGGGTTGGAGTGCATACATGTATGAATTTAATCACAGCAACATTGCTATGTCTTTTCTAGTGCAGAGTTCTCAAATTTCTTATTGATGTGTTCATTTCTCATTTCTTCCCTGTGAGATGAGTATGGTAGTTGTATTGTTTCCAGAACTGCAAGATCCGCATTCTATAAACCATACCTCTTCCTTTCTTCATTTCTTATGGGTTTTACCTTGAGAAGAGAGGAGGAGAGGCTGATACCTGCACATAGATCTTTGCAACATCCAGTTGGATGTACTATTTTATGTCTCAAGAGAAGGGATGCAACTGAGACTTTATTTGATAAAGGACATTTTTAGTTGGTTGAGCAATAGTGGTTTTTGTTTAAATGCTTACTATCCCGTTGATTTCATCTGGCACAGTTTCAGTAGCCTAGACAGGTGATTGTCTGCTGCTCAGAATCACTGATGGCCGTAGGGCTTCTCCAGTGAGGTGTGAGATGTGGATTTGAGAGGTAAAGAACTTCAATTCTGGCTCATCTGTGTGATCCAGCTAGCAGGCCTCGTGCAAGAGGTGAAGGGATATTAGCACTTTGGCTCTGCTTGCAAAGTGGACTACCTTGCTCAGTTCTTCAGGTAAAAAATTAAGATCTTTTTACCAGTTTAAGATCCCAGGCTGTAGACCTCAACTGAGTCATTCAGCCCTGAGGTATTTTTTTGTAGCTTTGGATGCCATCAGCACTCAACAAAGAAAAAAAAAAAAAAAATGAAATCATGAAACAGAAAGAAAGAATGAATACCACTCTGGAACTCGGATCTAAAATGAAAGTACGTTGCTGTCTCATTTCTAGGAGGTACGTAACTGGAGTCCCTCAATAATACCTGCAGCCCATTATGTGCCAGACATGTCTGTTACAGACCTCTGATAGGTGAACAGGATGATGGCTGTGGCAGGTCATCTCCTGCAGAAAGGATAAAAATTTTTCTGTGTGTCTTAGGTAGATGGAGGGATGGGTAACAGAAGCATGCAGGGAAGCAGGTACTTTTCTAATTACCCAGAGGAGGCTGCTCACCTTCACAGACCAGCGGAGCTGGCTTAATGGAGCAGCAGCAGCTATTGCACCAGTTGAGAGAACAGCAAAACTGCCATGGCAGTGTCTTCTCCTCAGGGGATCCCAGACACAATTCTGGCTAAGCTAGCCTGAATTACTCCAGCACTTGCCACTGCTGCACTGCCCCTCCAGCTGGCTGCAAAAGACAAAATCCAGCCCATAAGCTGAAGTAGAGTAAATATTAGTTAAACATTTACAGCTCTTCAGAAATTACAAGCAGTTGCAGCAGCTGTCAAGTTGGGAGATACCTCTTCCGGTACATGGTGTAATCCAGCCAGTGTATCAAGGGTGTTTTTGGTGAGACTGGCTGCAACCCCCATCTCAGGGACTGAATAAAGTGATCAAGTCCTAAGTCATATCCCACCCAGGTGACTCAGAGATGAGAACAATCACAGAGCGCCATAGATGGACAATTTCAGTAGAGGTCTCTCTATCTGGTGAAGGTATTTCCTCCCAAGTAGTCCATGAAACACCATAGGAAAAAGGTTCAGCAATGTCCTTTATGGAAGTTCATAAAGTTCAGAAAAAAGGCTATGGACATTTTTTTTTTTTTTCTCTGAGATGGTGCTCGACCTATTTCTTTTTAACAAAGACATCATGTACCATTCAGTTTTGTGGGTTCCCCAGTACTCTAAACAAGCTATGTCTGCTCTGCATTAATCATTAATTTCTTTGGCTGGAACATTGGCCTTCAGTGTAGACACTCATACAATATAGCAGAAAAGTAAGTGATCTTTCTCTTGCTTAATACAGCCTCTGTAGCAATTGATGGTATTGATCATTGTTTCTTATGTTTCCAGATATTCCCTGTGATGGGAAAAAAAAGCCATATTCAACTAAAGTGGCAGCTGTGTCAGATACCAGCAAATATATGACTACTGAATTTAATGCATCATTCTTATTTTCTTTTTTTAAGTATCTCTTTCAATGTTGGCATATGAAAATAGATTATATGTATTACATATCTTTCTCCTGCCATGATTGAGATATTGCAGTCAGAATTTTCCTTCACCCCTCTGAATTCAAGTAATAAAGTATATCGCAGCTGCAGCCGCATGAGGACATGCTAGATGCATCTGCCTTTATTAATTAATTCTCATCTGTCCATAAGCGTAAATAAATATGGCAGGGATGGATCTTGATCCTAGTCTTGTTTCAGTTGGTTAGATGTAATTAAGCATTGTAGAAACATGATCGCTAAAATAAAATATATGCTCTAAGGTTTACTCATGTAGATTTTAAAAGTCAGTGAACAGAATAGTAGAAATACTATTTATATTTTCCAAAGAAATACAACTTTGAGCCAAGGCAAAATTTGGAAATAATTATTTGAAAATACTTTTAAAAAAAAAAAAAAAACAACTATTGGCTTAAGAAGCTAGAGCAGCAACTGGAAAAGAAAGAGTTGACAGTAGTCCTTGTAATTTCAGGAGCCTGTATGATTCAAGTAACTAAGCTTGTGCTGTGTCAGCATTGATTTTTATTTTTTTTAACCTGTCTTCATAGATCATAATTTTTAAAAAAATTATGTAGAAAAATGACTAAATGGATATAGTCATACATTCTCCCTTTTAAGGAACTTTGAGATTCTTCAGAAAAGTGCTACGCGATGACTAGGCATTCTTGTAGTGTATATATATTTTCTGTGTGAGAGTAGAGAATGGATGCCCACACTGCTGTAGAACTTAAAAGGGAGGAATAATTTAGGGGGGAAAAAAAATCTAGGAAAAATAGATCAAGAATTCTGTACAAAAAGCAGCTGGATATGATGGACTAAGGTTTAGATACTTTTCACAGTGGCAGATAAGTAATGAGGTTGAACTGCTGTGGTATTTTCTGGAAATAGAATAGATGACATTCTTAATAGGCTGAAATTAATTCTTAATAGTTCAGACCATCTGCTGAAACTGTGGAATAATATAACTAGTACTTTTGTTATGACCTTCATATAAAGCACACTGAACATTCTGGGAAGCTATGTGGACGTTTCTACATCTATGCTTTGGTTGGACAGTTTGGGAAAAGTAATTTGCACAGGGTTTGAGGGTCAAGCTCCATCATAATTGCTATAAAACCAAACCCAGTGAGGTTCCAGCTTTGTCTTGCAGGTGTTTAATAATCACAATATCTATTTAAGCCAACATCTCAAAAGCTAAATGAGTGAAAGAACATATATGGAAAAATTTAATAATAATAGCAAGTAGTAGTAGTATCTGGAAGGGGGTATGTGTGTACATGCACAAATACGGTATCTTCTCATGCTGACTCTGTTCACGGAATTCTTAGGTGACCATAACATCCAGAGTGATTTACAACATCATGTTCTGCTCTAGACATGCATACTGATAACTAGATGTGTTAAAGTTGCGGAGTCTGTATTGATTCTGAGTCATTCAGTTTCAGGATTATTCAGTTTGAAATAGGAAAAACAGAGCATTCATTCAGAATTAAGGAATATTCAGTTTGAAATAGGACAAACAGAGCACACAATTGCAATAAATATGAAGTGAAGAGAGTACTGTAAGATAACAGAACCAAAGAACAGGAGACATTAATACTTAAGGATGTCTCCTGCTCATGTCCATTATGAAATAGTTTGAAAGGCATAAAATTGGCAGGAACCCGATTTGTTTTAGGTGCATCTGGAAGCTGATTATAGGAACACTTTCTGCATGATATGATTAACTCCATCTAACGTCTATATATAGCTATGGGAGTTTTTTATATGGAGATATTATCAAGGATATTCTTTTACTTCCACTGTAGTAGGTGGAGGACTATAAAAGTAAAAACCTGGACTGTCATTTCTGTTATTTGACTGTGCTGTACAAAGTGAAATAAGCTCCCCATCTATGATAGTATAAATTATGGCGATCGAATAAAGAGATGACAGACATTTGTGATGAATGGCTATTTCTGTCACATTTAGTGATTTCATTGTAAAATCAGAATCATAGAAGCCCAGACTGGTTTGTGCTGGAAAGAACCTTAAAGCTTATCTAATTCCAAACCCCTGCCACAGCTTTCTCTACAGCACGTTGCTCCAAGCCCCGTCCAACCTGGCCTTGAACACTGCCAGGGACGGGGCAGCCACAGCTTCTCTGGGCACCCTGTGCCTGCACCTCATCACCCTCGAAGGGAAGAACTTCTGCCTGAGATCTCATCTCAGTCCCCCCTCTGGCAGGTTAAAACCATTTCCCTTGTCCTGTCAGTACACGCCCTCGTAAAAAGGTCCCTCTTCATCTTCATGTTTCAAATATTGTGACTTTGTGTCCAAAAAAGGAGAGAAATACTAATCCTTCCGTTCTTTTGCTGAATAATGCAAAAGTAAAAAAGAAGTAAAAAAGGTGAAGGCCATCAAAATTTATCTTAGATGATGGCTGTTACTTGCTGACTGTTGCAACACACATATATTGCAATGCCATGGGGCCCAGCTCAGAGAATGGAAACCTTTTCTTTTGCAGGTACTATAAAGAGAACAAAAGGTACTTCTTCACTATTAGAAACCAAGCACTGAAGATAAAATTTCTTCTCTTCAACCTGTGTTTGTCTCATTGCAGTAGAAAAGAAACAAGGTGTAACTAAAGGTGGCAGAGTGCTAACTGAAATCCTGTCCCTAGAAGACTTTCTCATAAATCATGGAAGCGGAGATTTGCTCCTATATCTGCTTCATCTCTGCTCTAGAGCTAAGTCAGTTACTTGTCTTCTCTGACTTTTAGTTTCTCTGCTCTGTATGGGTGTTTAGCAATATTTATTTAAAGAGATGCAGAGACATAATTTATTATTTGTAGCATTCTTTCCGATCACTGATAAGCTGGGGTATGGTCTTACTAAAGAATGTCTTTGTTCAAGATAAAAATGAAGCAATATATGAAAATGAAGCTAGGTGGGTGGCAGTTTGTACAAAGATTTTTATTTTTGAAAGGGACAAAAAGTGGACCACTTGGACTTCAGACCTGGTGATCTGAAACTGCATCAGTGCTTCCAGAGAGGAAATACAGCAATCTCTTCAAAGCAGCAGAAGGAGACACAGTATTAACCAAGGCTGAATTGGACCAGGATTGTTTTTCACAGTGATAGTGGTTAATCATCAAAATAAGGGGGCAAGGGAAGTGATGAATTCTTCATCTTTTGATCTCTTTAAGATTGAAGACCTCTCCTGAGAAAGCATTTTAGACATAAGTTATTGGGCTCAACAAAAGAGTAACTAGGTATAAAATAAAGCTCTATGATATATAAAAGTTAGATGATCTGCAAGTCCCTCTACATGTGTGATTGATTTTGTGCAACTTTAGGTGTCTAAAGTTAGATGCCTAAGGTTGAACTGGTCACCCTGGGTTCCCTTTTTAGTCAACAGTAAGAAACAGGCATCTCCAGGGAGTAATCCATTTGGTGTGACTTAGATGTTCGTTTTAGTTCAATGTGAATTGTCCTCTGGGGTATCTGTTTCTCTTAATTGACAGTCAAGGAAGCCTACAGTGACTTGTTCACTTTCAGGCATGTCGTTTTTAGATGCCCAAGGAAAATACATCCCTTTGTGGGTCAGTTGTGGAACAGTAGCCCTTAATTTACAGGACAGAGGCCTGTTTCATGATAGTACATGCTTTACATCATTTTTGAGCCAGGCACTGCTCACTGAGTTGCATTCCCACCTTGGTGAAACATCCTGTGTTTTGAAAGGAAGACCTGAGAACATCACTCTCATTTCTTTAGGAGCACAGATTGTGGGTAAAGTTGGGCCAGATTCTGGTCTGAGTTACTCTCATATATAGTTTCAGCAATCTCACAGGTTTTGGTGGAATTAACATGCCTTGCATCTTCAGAATAAAAGCAGAAATGAGCCATTTTTACAGGATTAATGCAACTGCCATAGCAATTTGGTGCTTTCTGTGTAAGGAATGATTAGATGAAAGGAGGATCTGGTAAAAATGCTATGCATCACTGAGCATTTGTAAAGCAAACACTCCTGAGAAAATCCTTGTTGAGCATGTGGAGACAGTGTTAAAAACACTTTCATCTTTCATTTCTTACTGTCCTGTGGTCTTCCTGGCGCTGCTCCAAATTCATTTCATCACTTGGTGTTACTTGTTTTAAACCTGTGCCTCTTTGTCTTCTGTTAGTAGCGGACTCCTGCATAGCATATCCAAATTCCTCGAGTCTAACCTTGTCCCTCAAGATGACGAATCTGTCATCATGCCAGAGGTGTGCTCTGAGCTTCTTGGAGCATTGCTCAGCCCACACCTGATGTGAGCAACTGTGGTGTTTAAGGTAGGGGCTTAACTACCTTAAAAGCCCTTCCTTGTCAAGGGAAGAGGTGGGAGCTTCTGGCAGGTTCCTCAGCACAAGACAGCCTGTTGTCTTTCTGTGGACCACAGGGCGGGAAATGTGGCTTAGATGCCCCAGTGATGTTCACACTGCAAGATAGCTTGGATTGGCCACAGTGCTGATTCATCTTGGACCACATATTAGCTAAGAAGCTTTGTGGTGCATTGATGAGTAGATGCAGGAGTCTCAAGGCGAAGTGAGTTTATCACTCTATATAATTGCCAAGTTCAAGTATGGTTATACAGCAAGTCTCACTCTCTGCCAGTTGCCTGTTATCAGGCTACCTTCTCATGGTCTGTTATCTTCCTGGGTAGTTACTCTTGAGTTTCCAACAGCTGCTGCTCTCCACCTAATCAAATGCAGAACAATCCTGGCATACCTCACTGGTGTGGAGAATTTTGAATTCCAGCAGCTCTGTGAAGTAGAGGGGCAGTGTAAACATGTGTCATTGCAGATGCCATGCCCAGACTGGGTCTCTGCACCACTGATCCTGAAGATAGCAATATGTTGCGTATATCACTATGCATGCGCAGCCTGATGTGAGGAGCAGTAATGGTGCAACCAGATGGCAGGGGAAGGAATGGGATTATCATTACTACATGGCTTTTTTTGATTCTTCGCCCTGTGCAGTTTGCAGGCTCCCATGGTACTCTACCACAGGCTGTTTAGCCATTCTTCAGTTCTCACTCACTGCTGCAGAGAAATCTGATCCTCTTCAATTATGGGGGACATGATACTCTTGCAGCATCCAGCTGTTGCTGACATGATGGTATGTGCATTGCCTCAACCAGCAGTGAATTTTCAGTCTGCAGTATCATGGTTGAGGTGAGTGTTAACCTGTTGCTTTCCTTGGAGACATAAATCTTGCTGTGACGGATTTTTCTGTGCAAAGATTGCCCCAGGGAACAGTCATTGAACACTGACCTGAACTGTGGATGCAGAGGAAATTTTGCACTTTTGGGGCTTGCACATGATTTCCACTCATAGAAGTTCACCATCCCATTAAGCAGAGGCCTTTCAGTGCAGTATACTGTCCTGCGTGACACACTCCTGCTGACATCAACAGGAGCTTCACTTGCAGCACAGGTACAGAAAATGCCTAAGGGGTCTCCAGAAGGAAATAAACAGCTGAAGCTTTTACATTGGCCTGTAAATCCTTGGCTCTGAAACGACATTTGTTTTTCCCACCTCACCAGAGTTCACTAAGGTCTGATAAATTCTCAGAGGTGCAGAAATCTTTTATTTTTGTAACCTGAAATGTCTGGTTTTGTTTGGTTTTAAACTGGGATTGTTCACATTCTTAGTCACTGAGATTGTACTGTTCTTCCAACAAAAAAGGAAAATTGGAAAAAGTTATATTCATTAGCTGGCTTGAGGATATTGAAGTGTGGAAGAAAACATCACTGCCCCTCTTTGAGTAGCAGTTCAAGAAGCATTTATCTTAGAACCATAGAATCACAGAATCGTTTAGGTTAGAAAAAGCCCTTAAGATCATTGAGTACAACTCTAAGCCTTACAATGCCAAGTACACCACTAAACCATGTTCCTGAGTGTCCCATCTACATGTCATGGAGATTCCAGCATCCTCATGGGACAGGCACCACGATTCAGACTTCTTCATGATTTAGGATGATTTCTTATTACTACCTGCTTTTCGGCCTCTGGTGCATCACTGTTACCATACTGTGGGAAACATTTTCTAAGATATAATAGCTTTTATCCTCTGATGGTGTGTATGTCCTCTGAGGTGTTAACTGCATCTTGGGAAACTTAGATTTCCTATAGTCCAGGAGGTGCTTAACACTGTCTCATAATTCTCAGCTGAGTGCCTTATATCCTGAACCTCTGCTGCACCTGAAGAACAGATCTGGGAGCAGTGGCAGAGAAGCAAGAAAGATTTAATTTCATCACTAAATGAATTGGTTCCTATTCAGAAAGTTAACATTTATAACGAGGATTTAAGGATCTAACCTTTTTTCTTTTATTGTTAACAAAAGCTTGAATCCAACAAAACCCCGCCTTCATTCACTTAAGAAAGTTTCCTAGATACTGATACAGAGTAAATGAGTTGTTTGTTAATTCCTGAGTTTATTAAACTTCAGAGTACAGGAAATGTTACACCAGTCAAAGTCTGATTGTTGTCTTAATATGAGATTCCAATTACTGACTGTGTTGGCTGCAGTCACCAGACTACACCAGATGCTTCAAAGGAGCATGCAGGGAACCACGCATTAGATGATAATCGGAGTTATAATTTGCTCATAGGAAAAATAGCTTCTTATCTTCTGTCCCTGCTCTGTGTTTGGCTTACATCCTGAGACATGACAGTTTATATCTTATTAAGCTCAGATATTTTAAAGTGATAGCAGATAGCCCCAGAAGAAGGAACTGGAGCGTGGGAGGTCTGAGAGTGCAGAATTATCCCCGGATGGGACGGGTGACAAGGACCAAATGACATAATCTTTCTGCACCTCCATTTCCTCACCTAAACGCCATCAAGTTCTTCATAGTTGTGATGTTCCTGAGATCTAAAACTGTGATAGAAGAGCAAGAAAAGGTTAAATGAAAAATCAGGCTTGTATCGAGAATATGAGCAATTATTACAAGGAGTGCCTTAGATTGAGTACTAAGTTAAACCAGTTCCAGAGAACAAAATGTGCTGTTCTGTTTTTTTGGACTGTGTACTCCAGGCACTTGGCAGAGTTTGTGTACAAATTGATGGCGTGCAATCAGTTTGGCTGTTTATCCCATGCAGTCTCTTAGGTGCAAATCCTCCCCTTATTTCCATGGATCCTTCACTCAGCAGGGAGAGTAGTGCACTGAAAACTGAAAGAAAAATCCCCCAGGCAGTCACTTCTGATGATACTATTCGCTATTAATGTTTTCAAAAGAGGAATACAGAAGTGCAGACAGAAAGGCTGTGTTGTGTTCTTCTTCCTGCAGCTCGCTCAAGGAATTGTTTCTTATTTCCTTTGCAAAGTGCAAGCTAGGAAATAAATGACATCTGAAGACAAGAAATGGGTTGCTCACCCAGGACTTGGTTTGAAGGTCACCTTGAAGTTCTCTGTGGTTGAGAGATGTTATTATTATTATTCCTCTTTCAGCGTATTTTTTTCCCCCACTTCTTCATCTACTTCCTCCCTTAAGCTAAATGAGAAATTACGAAACTTTGTGGTTTGGTTGTTCTTAATGGGAGCATTGAAGAATTATAATACGCTGAATGCATGTGACAGTGTTCCTTCCTCCTGCTCTCAGCTCCCTTCCCCATCAGCTGCTGTGGCTCTTCACGTTTAACCACTCCCAGCTTTCAGAATACAGTTTTTTCCATTCTCAGACCTTCTTTGCCATTTCTTGCAGCTGTTCAACTCACAGTGTGGTTGGTGTTTGTGGGGTAGATTGAATCCACCTCTAAAGCTATATTCTCTCTTCCTCCTCTTGCATCTGGAAAGGTCACATAGGTCCTTGGGGTTCCTGTGCTCACACTGGGAGGTTATCAGGTGGGAGAAAGGTAAACCATTAATAAAGGATAAGCGAAGCAAACCATGGAGTAGCAGGCTGTGGTCCTACAGACTGTCAGAAGTTAGCAGATTCAAACTGAGCCTTGGAAGACTTTTTAACGTATGTTTAGGAAGGTGGTAGATAAAAGATTCAACACAGTTAAAAGCACGCTCTTGACATTTGAAATGGGAAGGGATATAGTAATGCCTCAAGCCTCTGTGTTTGAGTTGGACTGGGTGGTTTGTTTTTTTTTTTTTTTTGGCCCTGATTTTAATGAGGTGGTGTCCAATTTAGGGGAGAAAACACAGTAACAATTTAACAACTGTCATGTCTCAATTGTGTCGTGAAAGGCAATGATCACTCAGGTACCACTTGAGAGGGGATACCCACAGCCTTTTGCAGTGGTGTACCTAAAAGGTAATGATCTGTATGTATGTCCTCTTCTGGGCAAGGAGTTGCAAGCTCAAAGTACAAATAAGCTTTTATGAAATAAGATTTTGGGTGACAGCCATCAAGGCTGGTCAAAAGCAACTTCAGGAGCCTAGGCTAAGCACAAAGTGTAGGCAAGCCTTAATTTAGAGTTTTACAGATTAGGTTTCATTCCAGTTCTTCATAGTCGCTGCATCTAGTAAAAGGGCACAGCTGCCAGAATAATATAAAATAGAAAATGCTTCTGCACCAGCATGACTTGCGTGTAGTTTCCTTTGGAATATTCCATTGTAAATTCTCCAGCCCTTACAAAATAAACTGGTAGGAGAGTTAAATGTCTGTTTCCTACAAGTATTAGCTTCTGTGAAAATGCAAGTGACTTTGTAGATTGTTATTGCCTTTTGTATGAAAACTCCTTGGTTGGAGTGGGCTTTGTGTACTGCATTTCAAGTGAGAGCTGTACTCATAGTCCTCCTAGAAACTGCAGTTATGAAATATGCAACAGAATCGTTCATATGTTTCAGGGTAGATCAGTAATCAGAAGTAATTTTGCTAAAGTACTTTTCCATTTTCAGAATGACTTCTAAATGCTGCCTAGCACTTTACAGTCCCGGCCAGGAAAAGCGTATGTGGGATAAAGCAGTAAGTGCTTCTTGTAGTTTATAAGGTGATAGAAAATCTAATAAAAATAGAATAGAAATGTTAAATATTCATTATACTCTTGCAACTCTCCTGAGAGTTGGCAAAAGGCATCTAAATATTCCATTCAATAGCATCCCAAATATATGCATGCAGTCTCTTGTTTCAAGAACGTCAAAAACTGTGTAGCAGCTTTGGTTCATCCATGCTAGTAGTTTAATATTATAAATCTTTACAGAAAAAAAACCACAAGTATAGGCTTACAAATACTCATTTCAGATCCTTGTAGGATTGGAAAAAAAAAAAAAAAATAGAAAAGAAAAAGCTAGAAAGCACATAGAAGCTAAGAGGGGGAATATCACCACATATATTTATTAGATACTTCCTCTTTTGTCCCTGGCCTTCAGTTTTCACTTTGAACAAGTATTGCTCCCTTCTATGTGCTACATATTCTGTATGATCAATAATAAAATGGTGTGCCATCAAGAAACATGGCAGTATACATGCCTGAAGTCCACATCCTCCCTTTAGAATAATTGTGACAGCAAAAGACGAAATGTGGGCATCCGATGGACTGGCTAATCCCTTTGACTATTCTTAAAGTAGCGAACAAAGGGAAAACAGAATCCCAAAGAAATAAAACTAAAGTCGCTATCAGTTGTCCCAGAAGGTAAAGTGTTATCCTAAAATCAGTGACCACTCCAACCCAGTCCATGAATCATGGCACTTAAGCCTGAAGAGACACATTCCATGTTGACACAGACCTTCAGTAGTCCCATTAAATGTAATGGGGTTGCACAAGATGTAATTCACTGTAAAATATGAACCCTGATCTAATTTCTTTCCCTGAGATTAATTACTTCAAAGCCATTGCTTATTTCCTCCCCCTCTAAAATCCTAGTAAACAGAATTTTTAAAAGCAAAGTATTTTATCAGTGTTCTTCAAAGGAAAGCTGCTGTTAGTGCTCTGTGCCTTTTAAAACTTTAATTCAAAACACAGGAAGAGGTTTCTTGTTTGAGATATTAGCTCAGAAGTGAGGTTTATTGGACAATGTACTCATAGTTGGGCATATTTTAACAGTAAACTAAATAGGCAAATACCACATACATGCGTATATATTGGAGTATCCTGGAAAATTGCATATG
The DNA here is from genome assembly GCA_025447955.1 of Psilopsiagon aurifrons. Taxonomy (NCBI): domain Eukaryota; kingdom Metazoa; phylum Chordata; class Aves; order Psittaciformes; family Psittacidae; genus Psilopsiagon; species Psilopsiagon aurifrons. The sequence continues at coordinate 15,959 of JAOEHY010037326.1, forward strand.
CATTATGGTGAAGAACTAGTGGTCCACTGCATTATTTCCATGATAATTAGTTGACAGATGACCCTTCTGATGGAAAAACTGAATTATACTTGCGAATATTCATCAGGGACCATCGTACCTATTGCAAGACAGTGGATTTAATGGCCTAAAAGGTCCTTTAAAATGTGATATTTATGACTCAGTGAGTGGCGGAGTTCAAGCCACTGAAAAGAAAGGATAACAGCAATAGTTTCAAAAACCTGCAAATATGTCTATGTATGACAAATAGAAACAAAATACAGTAAATCTGCTTGTCTTTGTCGTGGTTTAAGCTGTAAATCAGCCACGCAGTTTGTTAACTCACCTCCCCCTCCTAAAAGAGCTGCCTCG
>JAOEHY010037326.1:36886-115416 GCA_025447955.1 Psilopsiagon aurifrons
CCCCAACTTTCTCATCCTGTCTTCATACGGGAGGTGCTCCAGTCCCATGATCATCCTCGTGGCCCTCCTCTGGACTTATTCCAACAGTCCCATGTCCTTTTTGTGTTGAGGACACCAGAACTGCGCACAATACTCCAAGTGAGGTCTCACAAGAGCAGAGTAGAGGAGCAGGATCACCTCCCTCGACCTGCTGGTCACGCTGCTTTTGATGCAGCCCAGGATGTGGTTGGCTTTCTGGGCTGCAAGAGCATACAGCAGGCTCATGTTCATTTTCTCATCAACCAACACCCCCAAGGCCTTCTCCTTGGGCTGCTCTCAGTCTATTCTCTGCCCAACCTGGAGCAGTGCCTGGGCTTTCTCCGACCCAGGTGTAGGACCTTGCACTTGGCATAGTTAAACTTCATCAGGTTGGCATCAGCCCACCCCACAAGCGTGTCAAGGTCCTTCTGGATGGCATTGCTTCCCTCCAGCCTATCGACTGAACCACCCAGATTGGTGTCATCTGCAAACTTGCTGAGGGCGCACTCAATCCCACTGTCCATGTCACCAGCAAAGATGTTAAACAAGACCGGTCTCAACAGCAATCCCTGAGAGACACCACTCGTTACTGCCCTCCAGCTGGACATTGAGCCGTTGAGCACAACTCTTCGCATGCGGCCATCCAGCTAGTTCTTTATCCACTGAGTGGTCCATTTATCAAATTGATGTCTCTCCAAATTAGAGACAATTATTTTAATTTTCATTTTATTTTACTAAGCTCTTGATTTCGTTGCTGGTGTCTCTTCCCACCTGTTGCTTTGTGACTGGAAGCAGCATGTGGATTTAGATAGAAGCTCAGGCAAGGGATCTGGGAGGCAGAGAGGGACCTCCAGTAGTTAAATGTAAAGAGTCCCTGCTGGGTGCTGCTCATCACGGCACTAATGCAGTCTCATCCTCTCAATTGAAAGGGCTGCATGCCAGAATAAAGCTGTTTTAAGGAGTAAACACCTCTGCAGGTGCAGGGTTACAGAAATCTGGCAAGGCAGGTGTAAACACCACAGGCCCACCTCCTCTGCTCTCTGACCAGTGATCTGCAGTTGCTAGTGTATGGAATGTATCCTGCTCATAGCTCTATGCACCGTTGCCAGAGCTGAGTGTTGAAACTCGTGAGTCTGGCATTAAAATTGTATGCAACTAATAATAGGATTCAGCATTTATTTTTTTAGTCTAAGATTTATTATGTGCTAGATCATGCTGCTTGAACTTGCAGTTACAAAAACCATTAGCTTCATTATGTGTATTTCATATTCTTTAAAGGAAAGATGGGATCATTACACACTTAGCACTTCCAGTAAACTGAATATCAAGAGAAATATTGACCAAGTCTGGTGAGATGTGATAAAATTGCATGGGTTCAGTTATGCTTCTGGCTTCAAAGAGAAGGAGCAGGCTCCCAGTGCAAAATAGCTAGCTGCTGAAGAAAATCCCATTTAGTGAAAGGGCAAGCTACAAACAGAGGCAAGCATTGAAGTTTGAAGTATTTTTAGGGTCTCATAAACTGAAAAGTAAATAAAGCTAAATCTTTCCATTTTCATGAAAAAGGCTACTATTCTTGATGCCATTCTTGGCTGCACAGCCTTTACAACTGGTGCCAGTGTCTTGCCACCCTTATAGGGTAGATTTTTTTCCTATTATCTAATCTGATTCTCCCCTCCGGCAGTTGAAAGGTGTTCCCCCTTGTCCTGGCTATACAGGCCCTTGTCCAAAGCCCCTCTCCAAATCCCTTCTTGTCACTTTTAGGCACTGGAAGCTGCTCTAAGGTCTCCCCAGAGCCTTCACTTCTTCAGGCTAAAATCGCCTGTCTCATGGGAGAGGTGCTCTAACCCTCCAGTCACCTTTGTGGCCCAACATTAGGACCACTGAGATCAGGCAGTAACCCAGGTGGGTGCACAAGGAACCAAATACACTAGGCTGCATTACTTCAAATGTTTTAATAGTGCTTTTAGGTAAACTCTATATATATTGCAGCCACTGAAACCCACCCTGCTGCAGTCAAATGGTCTCTGGTTGTTGTGGAATTGCTTTGGAGTAATATGGACATGTCTGGAAAGGTAAAGCAAATAGTGTTGTGCTGGAAGAACTAGCATGAGGAAACCCAGTGGACTGTTGTGTGCTTAGACAGATGCATCGTTTTGACATCCTATAGACTGGTCATTTTTTGAATGCCTGTTGAAATTTGAGTGCTTATCCATGTGATTAAATGCCTCCAGAGTTGGCACCGTTGATGACATAGGCATATCTTTCTCATGAATTTTAAGATAGATGTTGTGGTAGCCCATGGTGCTGGAGTAATGACAAGGCTATCATTAGGGATATGTTGGAAGTTGCATCATCGTTTTATAATGTGCAGGCTGAGGAAATGAAGCTAGAGGAGCCAAGTAATATATCAGCATTCATTGCTGATATATAGCTGGCCTCGCAGTCCTGAGCCCTTATTAATAGCCTTAAAATATAGAGCAGAGATTATTGTTCCTTTTAAACTAGAGATCTCTGTCTGTAGTGCACTTGGAGAGATCAGGGTGTTGCTAGCATATGATGTTTGCACTCAGTGCTGCAAACCTCTTTCTTTTTTATTTTTTTACTTCCTAATGAAATTTTTCAGGTCATTTAGTTTCATTGCTCAGCATTTTGGAAATAACATGCATATAAAGAGTTCTTTCAGTGGCAGCCCTAAGGCTAGGATCTGTGCAGAAACAGCCTGGCCGTGCCTTGGTGTGGGTTCTGGGGTACATGAGAAGCCTCAGCGCATCATTTCCAAATCAAGGTACCTCAAGAAGATAATGTTTCATGTGAGGCTTGCATAAGGGGCACCCACTTCCAGCCCAGTGGGAGCTCACTAGGGGATGGCCACCTTTGACACAACTAATTCCCATGACCTGCTGGCAGCTGGGAGCAGGAGAAGCCCCAAATGGCTGAGGTAAAATGAAGATCATGAACTTTCTGATCAGTTAAAAAAAAAAACAAACCATAAAATTTAACTATCAGAATTCGGTGCCAGTGCTGCTGAATTCCTTCCGACCCAACCTGGCCTCATGCCAACGATGTGGAGATGGGTGGACTTCATCTTCCAAATGAGGGCGTCAGCGACATGGGTCATGACTGCTGCGTGCTGTGTGGCTCACTCGTGGGAGGCCACTGTGAGAAGGAGCAGGAGGAGGAGGAACAACTGATTCATTTCCCAAGGGCTGTTTATACTTTCGGCTCTTTTCTCAGGCTAAAGAAACCGGGTGTCGCTTGCCCGCGACATCTGCAGCTCTGCCACAGCTGCGTGCTTTCATTTTCTCACTCTGCAATTCCTGGAAAACTCTGGTTTCCCTGAACATGGCTGGTCCATATGCACAACAGCTGAGCTATTCACAGGATTTAATAGTCCCAGATTACTCCTCAGAAGATGGACCAGCACAGCTTCATTGTAATTACCCATTCCAGAAAAGCCACATGCCCATTTTTATATGCACTTGAAGGATATCTCAACATCAATTTGCCAATAACATGTATGTTTACTGATCACCAAATAATGCGCCACAGGCTTGGGTGTGTTCAGCACTTTTCAGATCCCTCTGAAGTTGCTCAGAGCTGGAGTAGCCTCATTTTCCAGCTCAAAACCATCTTTTGCTGACAGCCTCCTTCACCCAAGGCTTCTTTTGCAAACACCCCAAACAGGGATCTAACGTAACACTACTGGTAGAAACTTTATTGTACCAGGGTGTTTTCAGAAACATGAGGCACTTAGCAGTTGTTTTCTATTGTTCTTTCCTTGGTTACACATACATTTTATTTGGCATGTCATTTATTTGGCACTTGGATCAGTGTCATTACAGTTTGTTAACAACAGTTGTTTGCAGTACTAGGTGTAGAAATCAGTTGCACAGTTTGATTCAGAGCTTTCCAAAACATCTTCCTAAATGTAACAGGAGAAAACAAATGGGTAAAAGAGGTCAGTTACCTAAGGTAAAAATAATAAATATTATCTTTTTCTTTCAGAGACTTTTCAAAAGGTTACAGTTGCAGCAAATACAATTTCTTTAACTGAAGAAGACCCAGCAGGGAAAAAAAGTAGACTTTCTTTTCTCTGTAAGAGCCTTTAGTATAATTCTGCCCTTACTGTAACCTCTGCAGCTCGAAGAGCTTCTCTCAGATTAGAAATCATATTGAAAATATCTTTTACCAACATTGCAAATAGCTGATTATTAAAATGAAAAGAGAGCAATGCAAATCTTGAACCTGCCAAGTGTGCCTCACACATTCAATCCTATGCATATGATTTTAAGCACTAGATTTGTGGAGATGACTTCTACGTGGAAATTTTAGCAAGTAAATCTTTGCTGTTTCTGGATTCATAGTGAAGTAGACCCACAGGTTTTCCTCTTGTTTGTTACAACTTCCGAGATAATTCTGTATTTTTTTTCTTGTTTACAACAATAAGCTTAACTGCTGCTATTTTGCATCAAGTTCTGTAAGGAATTATTTTTTAGGGAAAAGGGTTTCTCACCAGGAGACTGAATTGCATCATTCATCCATTGAAAGGAAATAATTTACTTGTGTTTTAAATTAAAAATCAATAAACATGTTTCCTTAGCAATTTTGATCTTGTAGAAATATTTCCATTGTTTTTAGAGTGAGAAAACAAAACAAAACTTGTTTACAGTGCATGAATCTGAATACAAATTTGGATCAAGTATAAGAAAACTTTATGAAAGCTCCTAACCCTTGCAAGGGCATGTGTTAAGAAAAGTAGTCATTTGCTTACAATTAAAGAGCGGCAACCAGAGTTATGAATGGACTGATAAACTAATAATTTCTTTCCTGTTTATTTTCTGCTACCTTCCAGGTTTATGAAAGGCCACAAAAGCATTCTGCTCTGCACTATGATCCCGGCCTCCAGCAAGACTTCACCAGTGACACCTTAAAATCGAAGCACCAGCAGAAAAGTAGCAACCAGCACCACCTTGACTGGTCAACAAGCTCTGACACCGGATCCACTTCTCAAAGTTGCTTCATGAGCACAGAACCTAGTCGAGAAGCAATTAGTGCCACCAAGGTCTCCACTTCAGAGCCAGGCATTTCTTTCAGCAAATCCCAAGCAAAGAAGTCCTGCGCCAGCAGCACGTGGGGGCAGCTGTCAGCCAGTAGTAAGGAGCTTGTCATTTGCAGTGCAGTCCCATCACCAAACAACATCAGCGTGGCCACCCAGCCCAGCAGTGCCTCCGAGTGCAATGGGCTTTTGCCACTTGGTGATCCAGAGGGAAGCATGCAGCTGGAGGTCCCCGATCAGCCTACTGGGAGTACAAAGAAGAAGTCTAGCAAAAAGGACTTGTTAAATCAAACGATCCAAGCCACAGACATTGAATGGGTGAAGAGTGCTCAGAAAGCATTTGACAGCAAATGCCATGACAGCATGGAAGGTAAAAAGGAGTCTTACTCGATGGAAAGTCTATTGGATACATCACCCTTGAAGCAGAACCCCACTTCTGCTAGCAGTTGTGAAAGTGACACCAGTCATGTACGAATTACTATCCCAATAAAGTCTCCAACAACAGATGCATCTGGCCACAAAAGGAAAAAAAGGCAATCCACAAAATCTTCTATTGAGAAAACTATCCAGGAGAAAAGCCTGCCTCCTGGACTTGTTATGAGCAGTGAAGTAGCAAACAGGGCGAGCTCTCAAACAGAGGGAAGTAAAAAAGATCTTCGAGCCACAAAGACAGGGAAAGTGATTGAAAATGAGTCCCCCTTAGCAGCTATTGACAACAGCATGCTTACTGACAGAGCTTCCCCCAACAGTGCCACCAGACTCAGAAAACCTGTAGCTCTGACATCCACTCTCCTACCCACCGATCTTCCCGCAGCTGGCAAATTATCTGAGATCCAGCACCCCAAACATGTGACTAAGCGGCGATGGACCTGCAGCAAGCCTAAATCTATCCTTCGGGAGACCTCCATGACGACGTCTGAGAAGCTGATGGTGGAGCCTCCTTCAGCCTATCCCATCACACCATCCAGCCCTCTGTATACCAATACTGACAGTCTTACTGTGATCACACCTGTCAAGAAAAAAAGAGGACGACCAAAGAAACAGCCTCTGCTCACTGTTGAAACCATTCATGAGGGGACCTCCACCAGCCCAGTGAGTCCAATCAGTCATGAATTTCCAGGAACAAAGAAAAGAAAAAGGAGACGGAATCTGGCCAAGTTGGCCCAGATGGTCCCAGGAGAGGACAAGCCCATCAATGAACTCAAGTTTCACAAAAAAGTTGGGAAGCTTGGGGTCTTGGATAAGAAGACCATCAAGACCATTAATAAAATGAAGACCCTTAAGAGGAAGAATATTCTCAACCAGATCTTGTCCTCCTGCTCCAGCAGCATAGCTCTGAAGGCAAAAGTCCAGCCACCATCTAGTGCTGGGCCAGCCACTATTGATGCCAGACTAGGGAAGCAGATCAATGTCAGCAAGAGGGGGACGATATATATTGGCAAAAAACGGGGCAGAAAGCCAAGAGCAGAGCTGCAGCCTCAGACAGAAGAACCTAAGACAACCATCAAGCACTCAAGGCCTGTTTCCAGCCAGCCAGAAAACCCAGCAGTGCCTTCCAACCTGCAGTCACTTGTGGCATCGTCACCAGCAGCTATTCATTCGCTTTCGACGCAGTTAGTCGGGAGTAATGGCAACCTTAGCCCTGCAAGCACTGAAACTAATTTTTCAGAGCTAAAAACTATGCCAAATCTTCAACCTATCAGTGCTCTTCCTACAAAAACCCAGAAAGGAATGCACAGTGGAACTTGGAAGCTGTCTCCACCCAGGTTAATGGCTAATTCACCTTCCCACCTCTGTGAAATAGGTTCTCTGAAAGAAGTAACCCTGTCTCCAGTGAGTGAGTCTCACAGTGAGGAAACTATACCAAGCGACAGTGGGATAGGTACAGACAACAACAGCACTTCTGACCAAGCTGAGAAAAGCTCAGAGTCCCGCAGAAGATACTCCTTTGATTTCTGCACCCTGGACAATCCAGAGGCTATCCCATCTGACACCAGCACAAAGAACAGGCATGGTCACCGGCCGAAACATCTCATTGTGGATAACTTTCTCTCTCATGAGAGTATTAAAAAGCCAAAGCACAAGAGGAAAAGGAAAAGCCTGCAGAACAGAGATGACCTCCAGTTTCTGGCAGACCTTGAGGAACTGATCAATAAGTTTCAAGTGTTCAGGATTTCCCATAGAAGTTACACATTTTATCATGAAAATCCATATCCCAGCATCTTCAGGATTAATTTTGATCACTACTACCCTGTGCCATATATCCAGTATGACCCATTGCTCTATCTTCGCAGGACCTCTGACATGAAGTCTAAGAAGAAGCGTGGTAGACCTGCCAAAACCAATGACACCATGACAAAGGTGCCTTTTTTACAAGGGTTCGGTTACCCTATTCCCAGTGGGAGTTACTATGCACCCTATGGAATGCCTTACACATCAATGCCTATGATGAATCTTGGTTACTATGGTCAGTATCCAGCTCCTTTGTACCTGTCTCACACGCTCGGAGCGGCTTCCCCATTTATGAGACCGACCGTGCCCCCACCCCAGTTCCATGCAAGCTCTCATATGAAGATGTCCACCACTGCCAAGCATAAAGCAAAACACGGAGTACACCTGCAAACACCTGTGGGAATGGGCCTTGGAGACATGCAGTCTTCTTTGGCTCCTCCAAAGGTTGGGGGAGCAAGCCTTTCAAGTGGCCGACTTCACAAAAGGAAACACAAACATAAGCACAAGCATAAGGATGAGCGGATATTGGGGACTCATGAAGATCTGAGTGGTCTCTTTGCTAGCAAGCCCACTAGCTTCTCTAGCCATGCTATCAGTGAAAGGCTAAGTGTCTCAGATAAAGACCTCTCCTTGCTGAGCGAAAAAAGCAAGCATAAGGAGAAGCAGAAGCACCAGCATTGTGAAACTGGACACAAAGGCTCAAAGAGTAACTTTGAAGTGGATACACTGTCTACATTATCACTTTCTGATGCCCAACAGTGGACGCAGAGTAAAGATAAAAATGACTTAAGCAATGATCCCATTGACTCTTGCACAAAGAGATACTCTGGTAATACTGAGATTAATGGAAGGTCAGAGTCCCTGGACGTGTTTGGTGAAATGAATTCCTCAACTGAGAAGCGGGACAATGATTCAAGTGGGAGTAAAAGAAGAAGCTTTGAAGGGTTTGGAACCTACAGGGAAAAGGACATTCAGCCCTTCAGGACAAACAGAAAGGATAGAAGTACTTATGATTCTTCAGCCTCTTCAGGTAAGGTCTACTTTATTCTATTTTACCTTTTTTCATTTAAATTTTAATACTGAACAAAAAGGTGCTTGTCATTTACAGATAATATTTTTGAGCCAATAACTTCTCTAGGTTTTTGTATTTGACTCTCATTCTGCATCCAAACTTTGAGATTGACAAGAACATTGGCCGTGCATTATCATGGTGTAAGCCTAAACGGTAACTCAGAACTACACAGCAGCTCTCTCACTCCCTTCCTTTCCTTGTCCCCCACTCACAGAGGAATGGGGAGGAGAATGAAAAGAATGTCACTCCCACAGGAGTAAGTAAGTGCAGGCCAGTAACTAAGGTATAACACAAACCCACTACTGCTACCACCAATAATAACAATGATAAGGGAAATATCAAGGGAACAGAATACGACCGCTCACCACTTCCTGATCAATACCCAGCCAGACCCGAGCAGTGATCTAGCCCTTCCGTGTAACTGCCCCCAGTTTACATACTGGGCATGACGTGCTGTGATATGGAATACCCTTTGGCTAGTCTGGGTCATGTGTCCTGTCTGTGCTTCCTCCCAGTTTCCCCTCCTCCCTGGCAGAGTATGAGACTCAGAAAGTCCTTGGTCAGACCAGACATTACTTAGCAACAACTAAAAACATTGGTGTTATCAGCTTTGCTCCCAGGCTGAAAGTCAAAAACACAGCACTGCACCAGCTACTAAGAAGGAGAAAAAATGACTGCTACTGCTGAACCCCGGGCATGCGTTAAGCCAGCATTAAGCCAAAACCCGTTAAAGTCCTTGAGTTGTTGCGCAGCTTTTATTCTAAACTTTTGTCCAGCCTTTGCTTATCTCTCATAGCTTGTTGTGCTTCCTCCAAAAATATCACCATTGCAACATGCAGCAACAACAATTGTAAATCCTGTTGGCAAGGTAGGCATCCCTCTGATTGATGTCTAATATCATGGTGTGGTAGTCGTTGCCCAGCCTTTGGAAGAACAGCCATGGTGTTGAGCAGAGTCTGCTGTGTCCCACAGAGCATTCAAAAGCCATTTGTTGATGGCATGGACCAGACATGCAGGAAGTTGTGGAGCTGGGTGGGTGTCCCGTAACTGCTGTGCTGTACTGCTGATCCAGAGGGATCTATCATGATGATAGTTGGGCCGAATGTATGGAGATCCTAGTTATAATCCTAGTGTAAATCCGTCACTTCCAGCCAGCAGGTGTAAAGTAATCATTCTGAGCACTGAGTGTCTGTGGGAACGGACTGCTGTCATGGAAACAATAAACCCTCGACAATTGACTGAAAAGTTTTGAGACTCATGACTTAGATGCATAAGTTAAGTAGATGAGGAGGGAGGAAGCTCCTTTAGATTCCTAAGGACATCTGTTCCTCTCCTCCAGAGGGGAAAAAAAATAGGTATCTGACTCTTGTCTGAGAGGCTGCATTGTACTTTACAATAGGGAACTGCTTTTGTAATGACACAAAGGCAGGTGTTTTACTGCAATATAAATGAATTTAGCTTGGGAGCAAGCTCAGAGCTCCTGCACCGTCAGATATTTATCACAAAGCAGATTTCACACTTGGTTCTGGAAAAGGGTGAGCGTTACTGCACCAGCCTGTGGTGGATGAGATTATGATGTGCTAAAAAAGAGCTTCAAAGAGATGTAATTCATAGCCTCCAAAATGAAAAGAGAATCAGCTGAGAACACAAAGGGAGGAGAGAATTTGTATAACTTGCCAATGCAAGGCTCTTAAGTTTTTTATTGACTTTTAATTGATTGAGATCCAAAGACTGTTCATACTCAAGCCATCTAGACATTTCCATTTCCTTCACTGAGAGCAGAATCTGGACTATAGCAACTCTAAAATGAGAGCCATGAAAATACTAAGTTTCATGGTAGTGTAGTATTTCAGACCAATTGTGACACCTGGAAATATCAGAAAAGAGACTGAACTCAGTCACAGATTTTATCAGGATTGCTGCATGCCTGATAAAGAACAAAATTACTCTTCACCAAGTGTTGTGGTGCCTATTGCACCACTTTTGAAGCTGTGCCTAACCGACAAGGATTAGAAGTCTTCAAAATTTTCAGCAAGCCTGTTTCTCAGCTTTTTAGTGGAAGTTGCTGATTTCTGTTTGATAGCAGTTGGATTTGTAGCTTTTTTGCTTTCTGAAACAGAAGATGTTTTCTATTTCCCAATTTAATACATTTTACATTGGTGTAACAAGTTGTTCAGGCAAAACTCTCAGAACTGCTGAACCCAAGTGAGTTTCCAAAGCAGGGGTATGACCCCTACCATGCTGGCTTGGAAATAGAATTAGTAAAGAAAAAGTCCATTTGATGTTATTTTCCTTCAGTTTGTTGTCCATGTTGATAAAACCAGAAGGTGGAGTGGCAGAACTTGGATTAGGCACTCCATCAGATTTGGTGTTTAAACTGGTTCTCATTTGAAATTAAAATTATTTTTATTTATTTTTTACTTTTCATGATTACAACTGCACATTAACCTAATCCATCAAGTCAGAGATTATGAACTGGTTTCTTTACTGTCAAGCTATCATTTAGGTGGAAAAATCATCAGCAGTTAGCTAAACAGAGCTAGTTAACCAGAGCCATACCTTGTACTACAAGGAAAAATACTAAAGCTAAACTCTACCAAGAAAGGCCTGGAGCCAAGACTGCTCATTAAAGCTTAAGAACATCTGTCTCCTTATGACTGTCTAAGATCTCAGTGCAGCTTTCTTTCCTCTCTGCCTTTGACCTTCACTGGGATTCCCAGCAGAGGTCTGCACTTGAGTCTAGCCATAACTATTAACCAGTTCCCGCTGAGGAGGGATTAAATGTTTCCATGATAACCTTCACCTTCCTTCTCCTAATTCACCTTGCATCTCTCTGAGGTGGCTAAACAACATTGACTAATCATAAAAATAAAGGGAAAAGAAAAAAAGCCCTATGAGAAAATACATCTCTGTCCCAGGAGGCGATTTCCATAGCTTGATTGCTCTTGACATGCTATATTTGTCATCTTTCACAATATAAAAATAATACCTAACAGAGATAAGAGGAAGACATCCTGAATATTCAGATGAAAGCTGAAAATAGATTTATATCACAATTTCAGTGTTACTTTTAGTGCATGGGCATTTTGGTATGATCAGTAACGCCATTTGCAGCTTCATTGTGTGTTGTTGGAGATAAAATATGGAGCAAAACCCACCCACGTTCAGTAGAAATATGTGTGATGAAGAGTGATAAGAGAACCATTTAGTGCTCTTTGGTATTCAGGCGTTGCAGTTTCTTTCAGTGTAGTCTGCTGGTGTCAACGCCATTGTATTGTTATTTTTGTTATTATTATGTGTATAGTACTAGTCATTTCTGAAAAGATCACAGTTCTCTGCTTCTACATAGTGGTCATGCATATGGTAGAAAGCAGTTCTTCCATGTAACTTTGAAGCTTATGAATGATTTTATAATCCAGAAAGATTAGTATGTGAAGCAAGATTTGTCACTCTTAGTTTCAGGAGGAGCTGCTTGTAGTTCTGGCACAAGAAATCTGTACCAATCTCTGAAGGATCCCATTAAGTGAGTGCCACCGTCCACCTTGGTTGGTCATAGCTAATGTCCATTCCCTATATTGGACTATCACTGGCCATTCGTTAGTGGAGACCTTTTGAGCTTTAGCTCATTTTAAGTCTCTTGAGACCTCTTGGGGTTAAACATGCAGTGTTAATGCATATGGCTATTCCCTCAGTGCACTGCCTATTTCTCCACTATTGTCCTGGAGAAACTGGAGGCCTTTTCATAAACACTAATTGATAATACTTCCCTCCTTCCTTCCCATCCAAACCCCATGAACTTTTTCTTTTGCATTACTATGAAATTGCTGGTTTTGTTAGATTCATTGTGCTCACCTAATCTTCCTGCATTTCTTAAGATTAATTAGTTAAAACTAATTAAAACCTCTTTCCTATTTCGCTGGTGCAGAAGACTAGTCCAGTGTCATCAGTCTGGCCTATAGGGAAGGATACAACAAGAAGTGTTTCAGATCCTGTGTTGCCATAGTTGTACCTTCACTTGGGCACATCCTAAACTGAATTTTCAAGTTGTGCGCACCAAGCATTGACTCAGATGACTCCATCCTTCCTGAGGTATGCCTCATGCATTTGCAAAACGTGGTTGAGGTGCCTCTGGCACTCTGTGACCTGAGGCACTACTCACAGCTGGATGGATGATCCTTTCATCTGCTCTCTAGTAGTTACTAAAGCCCCAGGCGAGTGACCGAGGGAGCGGCCACAGATTGGTGCCACAGCTGGGCTGGGGAGATGGAGAGCAGGGCTGTGTTTTATAGAGGTCTTTATAGCAAGCTCCACATTTCTTTTCCATCTATCTGACTGCTTTGGCCTCATATATGATGCTAAAGAGGTGACTTGTGTTGCTGATGAGCAGTCTCAATGACATAGTTTGTTCCTTGGGAAAAAGCAGGAATGGTTACCTCTTCCTTATTTCCTTAGGTGAGGAAATGAGGAAAAGCTTAACATTTTAAAGCGCATAGACAAGATGGCAATTTGTGTATACGACCTGTGGGGCTGTTCAGCTTGGAGAAGAGAATGTTGCATGAACACCTTCTAGCAGACTTCCAGTATCTGAAGGGGGCCTATAAGGATGCAGAGAGGGAATCTTCATCAGGACTGTAGTGATAGGACAAGGGGTGATGGGTTTAAACAGAAACAATTGAAGTTTGGGTTAGATATAAGGAAGAAGTTCTTTACTGGGCAGGTGGTGAAGCACTGGCACAGGTTGCCCAAAGAAGTGGTAAATGCGCCATCCTTAGCAGTGTTCAAGGCCCGGCTGAATTGAGCCTTTGGGGATGTGGTCTAGGGTGAGGCATCCCTGCCCATGGCAGGAGTTCAGAACTAGATGATCTTAAAGTCCTTTCCAACCCTAACTGCTCTATGGTTCTAGGTCCTAGTTACAACCATTGCAGACCTGCAGACCAGGGTGTATTGGGGGGTGAAGCAGAAGTCAAAAGTCACTACAAGCAGGACTCTTATTTCTGCCTGCCTTTGTAATGAGACTAATCAAGGTCTGTGCTATCTCATGCTTTTGGTATTTCTGTCTCTATCTTTTTTTTTTTTTTTTCTCCTAAAGATGATTATACAGGCAAAGATTGCCTTGCTTGCATATAGGGCATCATGGCTCAAAACTCAGCTAATAAGTACATGGGTTTCATCAGATATAGCATAGACACAGTAAATTTACAGGAATATGAAGTTAATCATATGCAGCTATTAGGAAGGTAGTAATCACCAGTCAGTGAATGCTGGATAGTTAGCATGACAAACATGCTTTATAAATTAATGCGTAATTTACCTACAAACCCCCCATGCCTTCCCCCTTCAACATGCAGCAGTGCTGCAAATTAGTATCTTTGGATTTGACCTTTCCTCCTCAGCTAGTTTGAATGGTGCTAGTTTAACTCTGAAGGAATAAGTACCAGCTTTATGTGGAGGGTGAGCATCATGCAGTGAGTAGTGTTTGGTCTTATCACTTGTGTGGGAGAAGAGAGGCTGTGTCATGAATGTGTGCATACTCGAGTTGCACTTAGTAACTGCATGAATGTGCACTGTAGTTGTTTAAAGTTCTTTGCCAATGTCTTTATCTTAAACGTGCCCTTGTTCCTGTTAAAAAGCCTTACACTGGGTGATTAAACCTTCCAAAAGAAGAGTAGGAGGGATAGTGGAGAAAGGGAGAAGTGACAATCAAACAGATGAACAGCATTCATCTGATGTCGGTACAAACAAACAGATAAGTAACCATGCCCTGCTGAGGAGTGTTATCTATCCAGATGAGATTTCTTCTCTGACAAAAGTCCCCTCGGATTCCTGCTGCAATCGGCTATCAACACAGCATTGAATAAATCTCTGGTTCTTTTTCTCTCAGAAGTGAAATGCATTATTGTGATTTAAAACAGGACTTCCTATGAGCAAAAACAAACTGTGAAATACTGGCAAAGGCACCACGAGTTCTGTTTTGCTTTGAGGCGGGTGTTGTTTGGTTTATTTTTTTAAGGAGCAGCATATATGGTTCTGGACCATTATCTTGAAGCCTTAATCAGCCAGTTTTATTCTGAGAAAGTATCTGTATTTCAGTAGTGGGCAAGCATATTTGTTATTCTCAGTGTATATGGAAAATGCAGGTAGAGTTACCCAACTACCTCATTAAACAAACGGTTCTGATTTTTGTACAATAATTCTTTCCAGGTTATTTTTAATAACTCCGGAATGACAGAGCTGTTTCTTTATTCTGTAGTGAACAGATTATTTCACTAAAAGGGGAAACAGTAGTCAGACACTATATTTGATGACCACTTCCTCATCTGACCAGCTTGGAGACAAAGTGAATGTTTCTACTGGTTTGGCCTTGCATATATGTACACATGGATGGATCTTTACGTACTGCAAGAATGGAAGAAAATTGAAAATTAAGTAATGAATGAAGTTCATTAGATAATCAATTCAAACTCATGTGTAAGTCACCTTGGTTTCTTCAGTGGCGGTATTTGATTCAACAGGACCTAGGTGCCATATGGCATTATGTGCACAAATGCGAGGCAGGCTGCTAATGCATGGTCATGAGGTTGGAGGCTCGTCTTCCATATCATAGTTTTTTCATGTGTCTGCAGAAAAACTGTCTAAGTTGCAATAAACCTCAGTGCCTGCCTGAGAATAGGGGATAAAAGCAGATTCCTGCTTTACAGAGCCGCAGTGAGGTCTGATACACATTGGTGCCCAGCAAATGCAGCTTGGGAACAGTGGCAGTGCTTGAAGTGAATGGGAGGAGAGCCAGACATAAAGTTCAGTCTTTGAGGATGTATGCAAAATTAGTCACCCTCCCTTTCCCAGCTCTGCCTCTGCTGTGGTTTCCTCAGATGACCTAGGCTCCTTCATAGCTTCAAGCAACTCTAAATGTTTTCCAGCCTCAGTGTCAGTAGGGGCTCTGTGCCCTTCTGCTGTGTCCTGTGGTGAGGGACACACGCTGTACACTTACGGGGTGAATGTTTGTACCCTCTGGCCCATAAAAGTTAGTATCGGAGCTTTACAGAACACTATTATTTGTAAATAAAATTACGTTACATCAAAACAGCTGTTTGGCTCCCTGAATGCTTAGGGGTACAACCAAAACTACTGAAATTACCTCCAAAAGCATTATCTGCCCCCCTTAAGATAAACAGCCTTTTTGTTGTTTTCCACTAAATCCTTTGCCAGTCCTGAGGAGGCCAAGCAAGCATAACTGTTTCTCCGTTCTACCAATGGTGTTTCCTAGAGGAATGGGCTGTTGGAGGATAACAAAAATTACAGGGAAAGTAAGTCAAAGCTTTTCTGGGAAGTGTTTTGACCAAAGCATTTGAAATACAGTGATTTTTGTTTCGTGGGTTTAGTGCTACCACTTGCTTACTATGTTGCTTCCAATGTTTGCACTGACCAAAGAGACAAGAAACAAAAGGGAAGCTGAAGTGGTAGAGGGAGCTGGAGTATTTACCACCCAACCAATCTTTTATTTCCTCTCTCAATGACTGTATGTTTATTGCATTGCCTGAGGCTCCATACAAAGTCTTTTGGACCGGTGATGAATTAATCAAATTTAATGCCCTGACCCCTTTGGTTTTTGGGAGTGTTACAAGCCTCCCAGCACCCTGCCTAATTTCTGCCTCTAACTTCGCTTTCTGTCCAGCAGTCAAGCAGTTCTTCCTTCACAACTTGGTGGCTCCCAGCTCTTTATCTTCTTTCTTTCTGGCCAATGCCAGAATGTCTTGTTTGAAGTTTTTATTTAGACCACTGCTGGTTTATGGAGTTGTGCAGATTCCACACTGGGTGTGCAACAGCTTCGTGTCAGACACAATTGGCTTCTGCTGGGCTCTTGGCTTTTAAAGGCACTAAAGAATTACGGCCGTATTCTCATCTAGGCCTGCTGTAAATCAAATGTCTCCCCACTGAAATCGATGAGGCTGACTTCTGGAGCAAAGTGTTTATTGAGGTGAAAAGAGAGTGTGGGACTGGGAGGTCTAATCTGTGGCTTCGCTGGAGTCTTGGGATGTGCTGTACCTGCTGGATGCAAAAATCAGCCTCAGTTCAGCATCTGTAGAAATTTTCTTAGATTGGAGGAAGAGGATTGGTAAAGATTTTGATATGTTACAGCCTGGATACTTGTAAAAGTGGCAGTTTAAGAAGAGTTGGATGGGTGCTATAGCTCTGGAATGTATGAAAAAAAAAATTCTTGCGCAAAGGCACTGATAATCTAGGTTAAATGCAAGAGATCTGTTCAGATGCATGGAGGAAGTAAAACAGAGCAATGGCTTCATCTTCACTATTAACCTGCTGGTCAACATAACGTAAAGCTGGCCATAGGAAAAGCTGAGCTCAAGATACCTTCCCATGAGTGGGATCACTCAGGGAAGCCTGCATCCTGTCCTACTCAACTGCAGAAGTAAGAGTTGGGGTCTGTGACCTACAGAGCGTGATCTGAAGCAGCGCCTCCATTCCCACTGCCTGACAAGACTTTTATATTCATGTATCACAGCAAAGGAAAGCTGCAAGAGCATGGTCCCATCTGCTTTAGTCCGGCTGCTTACAGTAATTATGCTGAACAGCAAAAGGAGTGAGAATATCCTGCTTTAAGGTTTCACCAAGAAGTCAGAATACTTCTATAGATAAAGGGCTGAGGGGAGGGGAGGGAAAGGAAAGATTTGGCTGTCCGTGAAGGAGTTTTTAAACAACCTCAATGACTTAAAAAGACCCAAGGAACTCATAATAGGAATTGTTAGTGATTTGTCATTGAAAACCTGCAGCTGGGCATGGGACCCCGTAGGATTTTGCAGTAGCACTGAGTCTGACAGAGCGTTCACATGGGATTGTGCTGATTTCAGTAGTCTTCAGGAGTGTGTCCAATGCAGAGTTAACTGTCAAGGAAGGGAAAGACTAGATGGCTCAGAGGGATTTGCTAATGAGCTATCAAGCCATGGGTCACTGGTTGAAATTTAATCTGCGGGAACAGTGACAGAAAATCAAATCAAAGTGCTGACGTCAGAGTGATGCTGGAGCAGCAGTAAAAGCATTGCTGATGCCTAAGCACACACAATAAACTGGGAGCAAACTGTGAGGAAGCTGTCTGGTTGATCCCAATTGCAAGATCTAGCTCATTCAGTTTGTGTTATGCCTATCAGTAACTCACTTGCCTTAGTGCAGTTGTTTCTGAATGACAACAGCTTATCTCATAACAGAATCTGACCCAAACTCAGGGTTATATAGCATTAGAAGCAGAGTTGTGGAGGCATCTAGGTAGAGTTTGCTCAGCAGTGTCACGGAATGTGAATCAGCAATGTACCACAAAGCTCAGTTGTTTGCAGTTACGGTAATGGAGCCTTTTTGCTGTTAGGTCCCACATCGAGAACAGTAGCGATAACTTTCCTGTTCCTGGGCTCCTGAGACAACTTGATAGTTTCACAATAGCTTTTTCAGGGCTGCCAAGGGCCCATAGTCCTAAAAGAATAAACCCAGCTGTTATGGGTCACATGGTTAGCAGAGGAAACCATGTGATAAAAGAACAAGGGCACCCTCAGCGATGGTAGCGTTGCTGTGTATGGAGGTCAACATGCTGGGGCAGGCAGGCTTGTACTGATGCTCCTCATCCCACTGATGTGTTCACTGACCTTTTCGCTGATTTTAGGGTGTAACTCAGCTGTCCTTCCTCTGCTCCCAGGCAGGCAAGCTGAGGATACAGTCTCTCCAGATGGCACAGTGCTGCTGTTTCAGCGCTGTCTTCGGCCTTCATCATCTCCAGTGTAGGCAAGGAAGAGAGCAGTAGTCAGCATTGTTTTCTGAACCAAGTACGGTTAGTTGGCATAAAGAGCACTTAAGAAAATTGACGCAGCCTCAAAGTTGCTCAGTTTGCTTAAAAAAAGAAAAGAAATCTTCCCTGGACTACTCCAGGTTCTCTTTGCTGCCTCAAGTCTAGTCTGCGCCAGTAAAACCTTGGGCTTATCCCAGAACTGGGACATGGTCAGTTGGAGAATGTTTGTCATTCTGATAATTATTTATTTTCCATTTAAAGAAAACTAACTCTGGGAGAGCAGCAAGTTAAAAAAAAAAAAAAAAAAAAAAAAGTTAAACTCCAGATTCATGAAGATTTCCTGTTTTGCTTCTTAACAAAACCTCAAAAACCACTTTGAACAAGTTTCCCACCTCAGCTGAGGGTGGAGTTGTGTACACCCCACGCGTGGCCTCTAGGAGTGCACCCAAGGACAATAGCACATCTCCTTTGGCACACAGTGGGGGAAATTTAATGCTGATAGGGCAGTCTATACGTGCGCCTGTGCATGACTGCCCAAAACAGCTTCTGACTCAGCCAAGTACATTGGAAAACCTTAATTTTTCTACTTCCAGCAGAGCATTCTGAACAAGTAGAGATGTGACAGACAAAAACTGGAGGCATTTGATAAAGAGATGCCTCTCGAGATGCTAGGCAGATATTGGCTGTTGTCAGAATGCTGGGCAACCTGTTGTAATATCATTGATTTGTTCTAGTGAGCAACATCTCGGTAAATAAGAAGAGCAGAGAAATCTATTGCACTGAAATTAGTGGCTGTTGCCTGGTTTCCTGTTAAATGAATTGCGATCTGAAGCAATGCATACATTTTGCAAACCCAGCATTCTTTGGCTCCTACACTGCATCATGACATTACTTTAGGTAGTAAAGAAGATCTTATCTGTGATACAGTGTGCTGTTTTAGATAGTAAAATAGCTAGATGCCTGGGAACTCTTGATGGAGCTATGGCATTTGGGTGTGCAATTCTAAGTAACAATAAGCAGTGCTTAACATTTCCTCCCACACTAGAAGCATACCCATTAAAAGTTTAGCCAAGTCAGCTGTGGAAGTTCTTGCATAAAAAGACAGAGTGCTAAAATGCTAATAGGAACCACTCTTATGTTAAAGAGTGGGTAAAGCAGGATGCATTAACCCAAATCCTGCTTCTCTACTGCTAATCGGGAGAGAGTCTTGCTGAGATCAAAGAATCCCCTATCAGGTAAAAATGATAATAAATCAGTCTCAAGCTGAGTTTCAGGACTCCTTAGTCGTTTTCTAGGCTGCATAATTTGAAGAAGTTAGTGAATGTGATTTAGACTATCAATGAGCCAACTTAAGTCCCTATGAGAATGAACTGGAAGTGTATAAGTTGCAGGGAATGGCGCAGTGTGCTTCAACTGGAGAAGAACCTACATCCCAGTGAAACTGAATTTGTATATAAATCTGGACGCTGTGTTTCATACTCAAAAGTGTACCTTAAGCATATAATTTCACATGTGTTCAGTGACTGACAGCTCCTGGCAGTCCATCATGGCTCGTAAGTGTATGAGGAGCTGTTAATATCTCCCCAAAGTGTTGAAAAGGTCCACTTCATTAAGTGGTAGCCTGACTGAACCCACCAGTTTTAGGTGACATTGACCTACCACGAATACCTCACCACAGAAATCTGGGGCATGGCTATACTAATTTTGTGGGCCAAATCAGAAAGTATATGCCTCTGAACTGCTTGTTGCAGCTGGTTTGTGTTCACCCAGATGATGCCTGAGAGTGCCCGAGTGGGCAGACCAATCCGTGCTGCACAGCGCTTGATCCTGATCTCCGCTTGGCAGATCCTGATCTCCTGTAGCTCTGGTGTACAATTATAAGCACTTCTGAAATATTTTTTTGTTGTTTTCCTAATCCAGACACCCAAATAGGGGCTTTTCTACAGCCATCTGCTTGCTCTGTGCTCTGGAACTGACAGGAGGGATACTGGGATTTGCAGACTTGAGCATTGCATTATTGCACCAGGTCAAGTTGTGCATGCATGTCCACATTGTGGATGGAGCAGAGGCTGGAGCACATTGTCATCTTGGCCTCCCCAGCTTTTTTCTTGGATGTAACAAATGGCTCCCAAATAGCCGGCTAACCTGTTCAGACTGTGGAGAACCTGATGCCAGGATACAGGGGATGGGTAAGTCAGTTTGGCAGAGTGGAAACACGCAGACAATCCTAAATGGCAGTTATCCCTCAGGCACAAGAGAATGCCTGTTCCCCACCTAATCCAATTCATGGCATTTATCTGATAAAGCTCTAAAAGAGATTTACAAAGAAAAGCATTAAAATTTAAAAGCTCAGGAGTGTTTTATAAGCTCAGGAGTGTTGCATCCCAACTATAAGGAAGTGCGGCAGGAGGGCCAGGAGACCTCCTTGAATGGATAAGTTGCTGCTGAGGGAACTTAAAGGGAAAAAAGAGGCTTATAAAAGGTAGAAGCAAGGATAGGCGGTCTGGGAAGAATACAGGGATGTTGTTCGGGAAACTAGGGACCAGGTTAGGAAAGCTGAGGCCCAATTAGAATTAAACTTGGCTAGGGATGTTAAAGGTAACAGGAAGGGATGCTATAGTTAAATTGCAAATAAAAGGCAGTGTTCAAGGCCAGGTTGGACAGAGTCTTGAATGACATGGTTTAGTGGGAGGTGTCCCTGCCCATGGCAGAGGGGTTGGAACTAAATGATCTTAAGGTCCTTTCCAACTCCAACTATTCTATGATTCTATAAAAGATCTCCCCTTTCACTAGACTGAAACTTTCTGTCTTCTTCATCTTAGACTTCTGTTTTTAAAAAGTCCATCTTCAGCAGGAGGAGACTATGTCTCCACACCAGCATTACCCATATCCTCGTATAATCTGAGCAAGTGGAAATGCTGGGGTCAGGCCCCTAGATCTCTACTTTTCTATTTTCTGGAGAAGTGCTCAGACCTTGTTCTTCTCCTCCCATTTATCCCACAACACAGATGCTTGCCTGTTAGGGGGAAATCCATATTTTGATTCCCATGTAAGCAGGATTGCACACTGTTGAGCTTTGAATTAAGCACTTACTCATCTACGCTCATGAAAATAATGTTTCCTAGTGCCTACATTTGAGTGGCTTCACAGGTAGTGCAACCACACCAAATCATCTCATGAAGGACCCACAGCTCACCATTCAGTTGATGGAGAAATGTGTGAACATCACTTGAGTGCTACTTCAGAGGCATCTGAAAGCACTCATTATATGCATTGCTTGTATAGTTTATGTAGGCACCTGCCTTAAGTGATCAGAATCGTTCTGCTGGAGCCAAACACTAATTTTCTTTTTCAGATTTTGCAATGAATAAATTGAGTCCTTAAAGCAAGCAGTCTCAGTTTAGCCTTCAGGGTCTCCACATTTACTGACTGAAATAGTGATATAATAGTCCTTGCCCAATTCAAAGAGCTGTTGTAAGATTTTAATTAATTAATACTGGCAAGGTTTTGAAATGCTGGAAATGAAATGAGGTCTATAAAAGAAGTGTATTATTGTGACTTGACAGTGCTTTCTACTTCATTATCTCACCCTACCTGAGCAGAGAGGAGGGCAGCTGCATCCTCTGATTTATTATGAATCGCAAAGAAAACCTCTTAAAATGTGAATCATATTTATATACTTACACTGGTAGAAATGTTCGAAGGAAGACACATCACTTCTCATTCCACAAATGCTTGCCAAAGTGCTATCAGCTTCCCCCTTTTTGGTCCCTCTCAGTATTACTCCAGCTATACTGGAGTCCTCAGTCACCCAGCACTCACTGTTTAAGCGAGGTGTGCCAGAAGGTAGCTGAAGATATGAGAGTCCTACTAGAATTT
Source organism: Psilopsiagon aurifrons (assembly GCA_025447955.1). Taxonomy (NCBI): domain Eukaryota; kingdom Metazoa; phylum Chordata; class Aves; order Psittaciformes; family Psittacidae; genus Psilopsiagon; species Psilopsiagon aurifrons. The sequence continues at coordinate 58,931 of JAOEHY010037326.1, forward strand.
GCAGAAGACCTAATTACTCCACAGTGGCAGTGTTGGCTAGCACTGGTCCTCACCATGAGCAAAGTAGTTTCCCCTTGTAGCTACTCCCCGTGTAGTTCCATTTCTGTAGTATGATTGGCATTAATTATAGCCAGGCAGTTTCAATGGTGGGCAAGAAACCCAGGAGAAGTTGGTACCCCCAAAGTCCTTCTTGTACTTAGCGTCAAATTACCACAGAAAACTCCTTGCACTAAGTCCCTTTGTAGGTCGCACTGCTTCATCAAATTACAAAACAGCTCATTAGGTTCCCAGCAGGTTTAATTTTCTCTGTATGTAAATTCTCAGTGAAGAATACTATAAACTTACTTGCTAAGCACTTTGCCTCCACTGCTGTGTGAAACACAGGCAAACACTACACCGTAAAGACAGAGAGGGGAGCATCTACCATAAAACAGTGTAACTCCAGGTGATGGCACTAAACACCCAAGGGATGTGGCTGCCACTGACCTAGCAACCTCAGGAGGATGTGGCTGGTCAGCAGTCCAAATGGTTGTTTGGTCTTACCAGCAGGTCTCCTCCTCCAGGAGCAGCTTTTTTGCATCTATAGCGTGCCACTGTTGCTCCTGACATTGTACAAAAGAGCTCCTGGTGTTGCCTCTTGGCCTTCATGCATTGTCTTGGTAGTGTTCAGTCCACTAAATTGAGCCAAACGAATAACCCTTTTGTATTGACCCTTGCCACAAAAGGATAATTGCTTTTCCAACCCATTGCTCTCACTAGAAAGCATCTTGCCTGCTGTTGTCATAGTTCTATCTTCTGCCTTCATCAAAAGCAGAGTTCACATTTGACCCCACTTGTAATTCCTAATTCAGGGAGCAAAAGATGCCTTGAAGACCAAGTAAAATTTTACCAGTATAAACTTTTCTTCTCTCAATGAGGATTCATGTAAACTGGTCACTTTAAGTCAAGTTCACTCAGAAATGAATGTCGCAAGCATCTCTCAATGAGAATTGATAAGCCAATGCAGTTTGTGCTTTTTTTGCATATGCTATTAGGTATTAAATATTCTACCTAATTTGTCCTTGGTGGTGTTCAGCAGTAAATTTCCGACAGGTTTTACAAGAGAGGTCAATATCTTTACCCTCATTTTATGAGTGGATAAACCAAGGTGCAGGGAGGTCTAATGCCAGAAGGTTGGTGTCAGAGCAAGAAACAGCTAATTGCAACAGACTTAAATACATAATTGTGTATGCGTATCAGTAATTCTTATTGCAGCACCAACCACAAAGTTATTCAGAGTTACCAAAGACAGAAATAGAGCAGTACTGACCTCTTCTCCAAAGACAGAGGTGTGGTCCCCAGAGATTTTTTCCTCTCCGGAACTGAGAAATTACTTAAGGAAGAACAGGTGTCATTCCTCCACCTGGGTGACTATGCCCAGAGCGACGGAAGTCATTTTTAGGATATGGTTTCCCTCCTATTTACATCAAGCTACTAGCGGTGCTTATTTTAACACAATTGTCAAGCGGCTTTAGTTTTAGATTTTGTCAGCATAGTATCATTTTTTAATTCTCGCCTTGTGTAAACCAAGTGAAGACATTTCAATGGGAACATGAAATTCACTGGAAGAATTATTGCTGCCTCACAAATACATAATGGTAGCCTGAGAAAGCAGAGATCTTCTCTTTCTTATACCCAAAAAATGCTCCAAATCTGTAAAGCATCCCCAGTATTTTACTTCAAAAGATCAAATCACAATTTGGGTTGCCTTTCAGTAGGAGCTTTACGTATTTTCCAGCTCTTAAGGGGTTCTTCAGGGAGTCTTATTTCATCCAAATGACATTGTTCTCTTGATGGCTATCACACTCCTAAAGGAAAATTTGCCAGCAGGCCATAATCTTGATTTAAAAGATCCTAGAAAGTAATGTAAATCGAATTAGAAATTAAAAAAAAAAAAAAAAAAAAAAAGAGGAATCAAAAAAGGAGGAAGATGCAGTTTGTGAAATTCACATAAATAAGAAAAATCCAGGTGCCATGAAGACTGATTAGCAACATGTATTTCTATAGGTGTGTGCAGCTTCATGTACTACACTTCTGTATTTTATTCAGTTATTGTGTTCAGAAGAATGTAATAATTGCCACACTGCATCTAACTCATCTGATATCCCATAGAAGGAATGTGGAAGAGAAAGTGTGTAGAAGAAGAAATGGCACACAGGGGGCCTTCCCCTGATTAACAGACTGGCTTTTGTCCTTAGGAATCACTTTTTGCATCCTTTCTTTTTGTCTCCCAGTGTAATAGTAAATATTCTGACCATCTACACTTTGGAAACTCATGGGGTGTTTTTGTTTTCATAATACTTTCAATAAATCCCACCACAGGAAGCAAAAGTTGAAATGTGACCATCCATTTAGGAACAAAAATGTTAAAGATGAGAACCCTCGTGGAAACCAGCTCCAGAGTAATAGCAGTGATTCATAAAATAGGAGCCGCAGAGGAGAGAAACTGTGAGCAGGGCTAAGATTTCAATAAGGACACATCCTGATTTACAGCAGTAGGATCTGGGGAACAATGCTTTTACATTACCTGAATGCCTTCAACCTTGGGTGTTTCCAAAGGAAATGAAGTTTACAAAGAAAATACATTTATTCATTAATGGATAGTCATCTCTAAGGAGGAGAGAAACAGTTGCGTAGTGGTGTGCTGAAATCTCATGCACATTTTAGGGACCAGAAGCCTGTGACTAGTATTACAACAGGCAATTACCCTAAATGCGAATTCTTGCTTCCCAAATTTCTGTTGTTCTAACTAGGATTATATAAGATACTTCAGAGGCAAATTTAAAGAAATAGATTTTCCAGACTGACTGCCAACAAACCCAGAAGAAACATCTAACAATGTACAACTTATGAGTGCCTTTTTTCAGCTCTAAGTGATATTTTTCAGGCTGTAGAATTACATTGTTTCGTCCCTTGGGATCTCATGTGCTTTTGGGTTTGTTTTTGTTTTCTTTTTTTTATTGTTGGCAGGGCTCTTTTGTTGCATAATGATGATATATTTATTCTAAGTTTTAATTTGCAATGTTAGAATAGGCCTTTGGTGGCTAGGAGAATTCATGGCTCATTCCTTTCCAAGGAACAATATTCCATTTTTAAGAATAATGTCTTGCCAGATTTTAAGTAATTTACCAAGGCTCTACCATGAGCATATTTACACATCACCTATTAAAGACATCCACTTTGACAGTTTAGGAGGCCTGAAGAAATCCCATTAGATAATCACTTGATGGTCAGTATTGCCACAGTAAGTATAAAGGACTAAATTTTCATCTTCTTAAATTTCTTCAGTTAATATTTACATAGCTCAAGACTGCATTCTCTCAACCATACTACAGAGAAAACGAACAGATTAATAGCGCACCATCTATGCTGCCTCATTATCTTTTGTCAGTTGATTTTGTCAGTGTTGCAGTGCTACCTGTTTTCTGTGTGAATTTATTCTCCAAAGCATTACTCAGTTCCCTCTGAAGTAGCAAATTGCTGAGTTTGAAAGAAGATACCAGGGGATGCCTACATGCAACAGTACATTTTTCATGAGAATTTTTTTGATGTCAAAAAAACCAATGTGTACCCACAAAGCTTCGCACAACCTAACAACTGACCAGTTGACACTGTGCCTGTAATTGTCCTCAAATGGAAGCAAAAATGCTGCCTGTGAGCCAAAGCTGATTAATTCTATTGGTTGATGTTTTTGGGGTTTTTTTTAGTTTTAAAAATAGGAGCCAACGGGGAGCCACAACAGCTCTGAACTTTCTCAAGGACTGCTTCTGCTTTAGGGGAATTTTGATTTTTCCTGTTGTTTTGTTTGGTTAAAAGAAAATGGTGATGTCTAATCTTCAGGAACGTACCTCATCATTCAACCCACAAGCTGTTGGCAAAATAATGAGCTACACAGAATGTACTGTTAGATTTTATTTTTTTTTTTTTTTTTACTTCTTCCTTTCAGAGGTGTAAATCACAGCTTTTTGCTTTTGCAAATTGAAGTATAGGCTTTGCACTGGATGGTTGGCACTGTTTCTTCTGGCCAAATGTTCCATGCTTCTTCCAAAGAAACTGTGGACACTGAGTTGGCTATAATTTGCCTTTGAACTCATTCACAAAAACTCAGTTTTTACAGGGCTCCAAGAAAAATTATACATCTTTTACTAAGTTACAGTTTAACTCTTTTGTGTGCAGAATTGCTGATGGGAACTCTATTTGGGTTTTTCAGGGTTTTTTTTGTCTGGCTGAGTTTTTGCTGTTTGTTTCTTCTGGTTTACATGAATGACATCCTGCCATATATCTAACAAAAAAATTATACATTTCTGATTATCGTTGTGAGCTGAAAGGGATCTTAAATGGAAAATAGTTATTTTGCTAGTTGTTTGCAGGACTAAGTTTCAAATAAACTGTATTAAACTATTATTGAGTAAATACTTCCCATTATATTTCCGAAAGTCTTCTCAACTCCATGTTGACTTTTATGTCTTTGTAAAGCAGTAAACAGTGCTATTGTTGCAGCTTTTCCTCTAAGTTGTCGATAATGTATTTCTACATTGCATAGAAATACGAATGTACCATGGCATCTGTCCTTGAAGCAGTTGCTGCTTTTGCCTGTCAAATTTGGTCTACGTTTTGATCAGCTGAGTGTTCACAAGGAATAAATAAGAGTTATTGGTGTGTAAAACATTGCAAATCTTGTTTTAATCTTGGACTTTGCCCTCTAGCATCCTTGTACTGCTTTTTTCTGCTGTGCTTCCTTTTTATTGATGTGATGCCATCTTTGGTACTCTAACAAAAGGCTATATAAATGTTTGGAACCCAGAACAGATGTTTCTGGACGGTTTTTATCCAGTTTGCCAAGTTCAGGCGTAAAACAAGATTCTGACCACTTGCGGTTACTGTAGATTAGATGATCTTTTGCAAAGGACAAGTAAGTGTTCTTGGTCCAATGATTTCCTGTCTTCTGGCATCCTACCATGTCTTCTTTACTATACCGTAATGTTTCTCAAGCTTGCTTTTGTTTCACTCTCATAATTGACTTTGTATATCGACTGACTGATCTGATTTTCCTATCAAGACAGGGCTGTTCACTCCAGATTTTCACTAGAGTAACTGAGAGGAAAATTTGGTCCGTATGCTTTGTAATAAGATATATCATCACTGTCAATATTTTTCTTCTTCCCATCACTCCTCTGCCATATGGCAACTTCACAGAAAAGAACTGAACTGCATATGTTCTAAGTAGGACTTATACATTCCCTGCAAAATTGAGGTTGGTTTTATTACCATTCAGATTGAAAAATGGAGGAAGTCCTTAATTGTTTAACTTTGGATTTTCATCTAACTTTAGCCACCTAATATTTAGGCAACCAGTAGAAACTAGTCATCTGAGCTCCTCCTCCAGTCACTAGAGAGTGGAAGAAACTTTGACAGGGTGATACATTACATCAGAAAAACAGAGTTGTGGAGAAATTTCACTGGAGTGCGCATGAGTGGAAGCCTATTTAATATCCACTTGTCTAAATGTTGTTGAGCAGAGGAACTGAGCTACAGACCCAAAGGCAACATCTGTGGTGGTGGATTGAGTGGGGACAAGAGATGATGATGCTGAGCTGCTTTTAGCCTACTTCATGGCATATTTTGGCCTGCGCTTGGTAAGGTCTCCCAACATAACACTTGAGCATGACCCAGTGAACATCACAAGCAAAGGATGGTTTTCAGTCAGCAAGACACAGATAAGGCTACCCTGTTTCCCTGGTGGGAAACTTGAATGTAGTAAGGCAAGCCATGGCATCCACTTGCTTTAAGGGTCAGAGTAGTTGCTGGCTCATTTTACTTACCTGATGTAGTCATAGCCAAAGAAGTGTAAGCAGCGAAGGAAGCACCATAAAAGAACTGTAAAGAAAGACAGTGTAAAAGAATGAAAGATGGACTGAGAGTTTTTCTGAAATTGGGACTTGGGTACAAGTAGCAGCCCATGAGACAAGAGCTGCTGTTAATGAGACTTTAATTATTAAGCAAATTTTAAAGGCAGTCCTTCCCTGTACTGGTGCTAGAAAGTGACTGACAGTGACTATGGGAAACATTATTTGTAAAGAAAGATTTCTAGGACCCCACCTAAATGATCCTCTGAAATCAATCACCCCACAAATCCCCTTGAAGCTGTCATTAAGAAACTGATCTTCAGCAGGTTTGTACTCAAGAAAACAGCTAGTGTCACACGAGTGTGTCTGCAAAGTTTCTGAGCTCTGCTTGCTGGGTTTTGAAACTTGGGACAGCCATCTTAAAAATACTATTCAATGCAGAGTAACCAGATCAAACAGCAAGCAGTGCAAAATATTTCAGCCACTTTCAACCACCATCATGAGACCCAGGGACCATGGGATAAATTCAGATGAATAACCCTATTTTTGAGTTGTTTCCAGCTAGTATGTGTATGTTGTAGACTTGTAACTGCCAGGCTATTCATCTTTCTGCACTAGTAGTTTCCCTACTAGCTGACTGACTGGCATCTCCTAATGTGTTGCACCAATTTTCTTACTAAATATGAAAATAAGAAATGTTAAAAATGAGCCTAAAAAGCTCCTCATCTCCACATTGAGTCTTGGTGCTAAGTGTCTGGCTGGGACCATCTCCAGTATTCTGCAAACAACATCTGCATGAGCGTGTCAGTTGTGTAATTCATAAAGTTAACATAAGTGACTGCCATGATTTGCTGAGCAGCACTGATTAGCACTGTTTTCTAGAGGGAGGCTCTGCAGCATGTGGGAGAAAGAGCTGTGCAGTGGCTTTCTCAGAAAAGAAAGAGGTAACTTGGTCAGGAGTACATCGTTTGCAGGAATGACACTGGGGAGATTTCCTTCTCCCCCTAACAGGATTTCTCCAGTCCCAGAAGTGATTAATGATGCATTCCTGCTGAAATGAATGCTGCTGCGATGAGCTCAGAAAATGAATGCTTTGGAGGCACCAAGCTGGAGAGAAAATGTGCCTGAGAGTTGAGGGAGTTGAGAAAGAGCATGACCAGCAGGTCAAGGGAGGTGATTCTGCCCCTCTATTCTCCTCCAGGGAAACCTTACCTGGAATACTGCATCCAGCTCTGGAGATCTCAGTACAGGAAAGACATGGATCTGTTGGAGAGAGTCCAGAAAAGGACCACAGAAATAATCAGAAGATGGAACACCTCTCCTATGAGAGGTGATTATGGACCTCTTCCATAGAAGAGGTCTCTCATGGAACACCTCTCCTATGAGGAAAGGCTGAGAACTGGGGTGTTCAGCCTGGAGAAGACTTCAGGGAGACCTTACTGCAGCCTTTCAGTCCTTGAAAGGGGCCTATAAGAAAGATGGGGAGAGACTTTTTAGCAGGGCCTGTTGTGATAGGAGAAGGGGTCTTTTAAACTAAAAGAGGGGAGAGTCAGGCTGGATGTGAGGAAAATATTCTTTACAATGAGGGTAGTAAAACACTGGAACAGGCTCCCCAGCGAGGTGGTGGATGCTCCATCTCTGGAGACATTCAAGGCCAGGCTGGATGTGGCTCTGGGCATTGTGATCTAGTTGAAGATGTCCCTGCTTATTGCAGGGGGGATGGGACTAAATGACTTCTGAAGATCCCTTACAACCCAAACTATTCTACGGCTCTGTATAAGACCCCAGTCCCTGACTGACAGCACATCTTGTTGCTGCTTTTCACAGTCTCCAACAAGTTCAGTAACATCTCTGCTCTTGAAAAAGAGGTCAGAGGTGCTTTTCCTCTACCCATGAAACTCACATAGTGCTGTACAGGAAGGCAGAGCCGGCAGCAGGCTGGGGCCCTGTGACTCAAGTGCTATTTGCTCACTGGGGACATCATGTCACTGCCCAGGAGGAAAATCTTGCGTGGTAGAACTGAAAAAAGAGTTACATTTCACTTCCTTCCCTCTTAGGGCAAGTATATTTTATATATGCTATCAGCCATTTAGCAGATGCTAGCCCCACTTTTCCTGTCCTTTGCCCCAGTTTAATGTAGTTGATTTCAACTGATTCAAGCTGCATTTTGACATTGCTCATGTCAACACTTTCTTAAATTTATTTTTTCAAAAGCATCTAAAGTTATTGTCAGAAACAGTGAATGCATTAAACTGCTTCTAGACAGGTACTAGGAACATCCTTATTTGCTGTTTATGTTAGCCTTTTGATTAGGATTGGCTCTAGTTCAATATCTGAAACTTTCCAAACAAAAGAGACAGCAATGTGTAAATAGCTAAACCACACATGTGTAATAGACACTGAAATATTATGTGATGGATCAAACTTTTGTTAGGTTAAGACAGGCGTTTAGAGTAATCCTTCTTTACCCCACTTAAATGTCACATAGGTAAGTCGTGACAGCTCAGTTGCTGCCAGAAAAACCTTGCATTATCCTCAAGAATGAATTCTGGAACTTTCAGGAAGCTACCAAGTCAAATGAAAAACAGAGACAACAGGCAATGGCTTAGCGGCTTAAGCCATATGCCTCAGATCAAGTTTAGCTGTAATTTCAAATGCCAGCAGGATCATTACCAACCTAGTGCAGATCTATTGAGTACTTGGCCATTTGCTACAGGCAGAACAAGTCCTTTGAGTTAAATCCGAAGAAATTAGATCCTTTGGTGTTTCAAAGGCTATTAAAAATCTCAGGATATTTTCGTGAAAGGAGGAGTTTATTAATTGTATGCCCTTAACAACATGAGCCCTTAAGTCCTACAAATACACCTTCAGTTCCTTATTGCAAAGGAAGGTGGGAGAGGGAGAGAGAATGATACTCTCCAGTGATGTGCTGTATCTTGCAGAAGCTGCACTACTGCTATCACTGAAACTCAAAGTCACTGTGGAATTTTTTGCAGTGAAAGCCCCAGGATGTTGTTCCCAAAGTTACTGTGCCACTGGCTGGTCTACAACCCTGGGTACCTACTCTGTGTCTGTAGCATAACAGAATGGTTTGGGTTAGAAAGAACTTCAAGATCTTAAAGCGTCCCACATGCAGGGACACTTTCCACTAGAGCAGGTTGCTCCAAGCCCCATCCAACCTGGCCTTGAACACTGCCAGGGATGGGGCAACCACAGGTTCTCTGGGCACCCTGTGCAAGTGCCTCACCATCCTCAAAGAGAACTTCTGCCTAATGTCTAATCTAGATCTCCCCTCTTTCAGTTTAAACCCATTCCCCCTTGTCCTATCACTACATGCCCTTAGTGCGGAACTGTTTTATTTGAGAAGTATAAGAAAACTAGTGGAAAATGCGTGACAGATTAATCACAGAGAGCGGCCACTATTTACACAGAGAATGAGGAATGTTATCCTTCTGATGGGGGGTTGAAGAATCTCTGATGTGAAGAGAAGTGCTAGAATTCAGCTCCAGACTCAGACATCTGAATGCAGGTAAAGGGATTTAAGAGCAATTCAGGAGGAGAGCAGAGGAAAACTGAGAGGGAAACAAAGGTATGGCTCTGATTACCACAGGGCAGATGCTCCATTTCTTGAAGGTTACAGATCAAAACTGGGTGCCTGTTAGTGTGTATTCACACACAGATTGCTCGGCTTGATAAAAAGATTGTCAGTGAAATGCATTCCCTATTCTTAAAATCTAAGTATCTTTGTATTATGATTTATTGGTGTTCTGTATTTCCATCTGTCATTTGTAGACCTTCAGCATTCCCGATGTCAGTGACTCAGTGCTGCTGATGCTGGGAAGTGGGCATTGGTCCATCTTGAAATTCTTCAACATCCTTCTATGAAACACTGGCAAGGTTCAGAAATGCTGTAGCTTTGCCAGACCTGAATTGTATCTGGCAATAGGAACCAGATCTCCTAATTCATTGTTCTTTAGCAATCAGTTGATAAAATTCTCTTGCATTTGTTTTAGTAAGCTGTTATTCTGAAACTGAATAATGTTGGAAAATTGTCAGAATACTTGAAACAGCCAGTAAAGTTATGTTTAGTGAATCATATAAGTTTTAATTTATTTTTTATTTTAGCTCTTTATTGAGACTGTTCAGAAAAGGAAAAAAGTGCAATTGGACTTTTTCCTTTCAATTCTGGTGGAAAACACAGTATTTAAGTTCTTAGTTTGGAATAACTGCCTGAACATATAACAGAAGAACAGACTTATCTGTGAAATAAAGATCTTGGTGTATTTTGTGAAAAATGTTTGAAAGATCAAAACATTGCAGGTTTCTCACCATAACTGGGAATTGGAAAATAAACAGGATTAGCTAGAAACCTGGCTGAAAGAAAATAATTTCTAAACAAAAAAGAATTCCTTCTAAATACATTGTTCTCTTTCCAGTGTTACATTAAGCCAAAAATTACACTGCTACTGAACAAGTAATTTATATCTGAACAAATCAAGAGTTTTGACAAAGATGAAGCAGGGGTTTTGTGTTTAGAGTATCATTACCAGCAAAAGGTTTCAGAGCATCTTCCAGTTTTAATTACTTCAACCTCATAGAAAGCAGCAAAGGAGAAGTTTGAACTATTTTGCGTGGGTTTTGAAATGTCAGAGCTTTATAACTGATACAGTATGTGCTACCTACATGGCCTAAAAGCCTAAAGATGCAATCCTTTATTCCAGAGATTTCAGACAAAATCTCATCCAGCTTGATGCTCAGTGAAAATTGCAATGTAATGGATTTTCAGCCTGAAATGAGTTGGTTTGCAGTTAAGATCCTCTTGAAGATATGACCAAAGATTTGAATCAGTATGGCAGTTGCCTGTCATTATGGAGGCAGGTTAGATAACTAGTTAACATTAGATATATGGCTTTTAGGTGGCTGGAATATGAGAAAAATCCCATCCTCACGTACCTCTTTCTTCATCTTCTGCACTGAGCACCATCCATTTTTGCAACAGCACCACTGGAGGTACCCAGCAAAAATATTTTATAAGCTCAGTTGGCAGAGAAGTCATTGAGAGATTCCACTGTTACTAAAACATTATTCTCTGGGCATATGATCTTGAATCGTATTTTAGAGTTTGATCTTATTCTCATCTAGCCACCATTCCAAGCAGTTTATTCCCACCGACTTTCATGCTGACTTTCATTTGCCTAGGGAAACCTACTACAGTGTTGGGTTTCCAAGGAGATAACTCCCAAAGGAATTTCTGCCTGAAGGAAGGACAAATTTTCAGGACTTAAGTTTAATCATTGATAATGTGGGATGGGAGCTTACGATCATGCTTTTTACTCGGACAGTCACTGTACCTGCTTTCCAGCATGCCTTCAGCAATGTAGTACTTCTTAGACAAATACAAAGGCAAAAGCCATGTCTCCAGGGAAATGGCAGACTGAGTAGGTGGCATACAAATAAGGAAAACACATTGTGTTGTAGCAAAAGCCAGGTAGTTAAAGAGCAAAACATTGGGTTAGTCTCATGCTCTGGCTTGTCTTAGCCAGCAAATTAGCTGGTATTTTGTGATTATGCTACTCAGCTGCTTAGACTTTCACTGTTTTGGCAGTATAGGTGGGAAGTTAAGCTTTAAAAAATCAGGAGTTACGAATGGAGACCCCCTAGCACACAAATATGACCTGTCGTCATGTTTCCCCATGGGAGAAGAGATGAAGCAATATCTTGTTGCTGGAGTGGGAGGAGAAGACACTTCTGTTGGAGGTTCAGACCCATCTGCCCTTGCTCCCGTATGATCTCTGCAGCCTCCCAAGTGAATTGCAACCTTGTACTCACTTTAGAGCAATCTATTACTCCCCTCTTTGTACACACCTTGCTAAAAATCCGTAACTGGTCTTGCATTGAATCAGTGTTCACAGTCAACTTGCATCTAAGCAAATTAAATAAAGCTAAGAGCTCTGAAGATCCTCTTGTTTACCCCATGACAAGGAGAGAGACTCACAGATCTTCTGCTCCTGACACCTTTGTCAATAAAATCTGCAGATTACACAATATAAAGGTGTTTTATAATTCGTCTCCTTGACAATAACAGAACGTTTGAACAGGAGTGCTGTATGTGTTTATCACAAGAACAGTGCTCAAGCAGAAGCTGCATCAGTAAAGTGCAAAACTAAAATTTAGCTCTTGAGCAGTTGATTTTAAAACATTTCTTTTAGGTAATAAAAAAAAAAAAAAACAGATTTGACTTTAAGGAAGAATTTATATTTGTCTGGCAATTAGAACATAAGTAAGAGTCACAGGATTTAATAGTTCATCTATTCCATTCTCCTACCACCACAGGATCATTTTTTAGACCTGAGGTCTAATTTTATTATTTCAAAAGGACAAAACATCAGACTTTCAGAAAGTAATGCAACTGCTGCAGTATTCACCCTTTGAAGGCAATTTTTAAGCAGTACCCTTGAAACTGCTGGCAAAATAACCTGCAAGTAGAAATGATGGCAACTGGATATCTATTTTGTCGAGTTGAAGGTGATATCAGCTCACCTATCTGCCCTAATAAAATTCATGGCTGTTAATGAGCGCATAGTAGGAGATTCTTTAAAAGCTGTGCCCCAAATTTTTAATGTATGTGTCATTTATTCTAAATTCACAGTTGCAGCTAGAGCTGTTTCAATCTGTTACGCAAATTCTGTGCTAGGTTTTAAAATAAAAGTCAAGCAGAGCACTTAGGCATGGAGTTTCATTCATTTCAGCGGGGAGTTATATGTCAAAATCCTTGTCCTAGGATATAGGTGGGTGGATTGCATGTTTAAGCAGTGATTTCACATAATTTAACCTTAAAGAAGGACCCAAAGCTGAATTTTAAAACCATTCTTAGTATTTTATTAATCTGTCTCTGAGAAGAATTCAACTGATTGCTTTGTTTTGAATTTGAACTTTTATCTTTACCTTTAATATAACTGACTAAGAAAGAACTGTTTTCAAGACAAGTCTGGGACAAGATAATAGAACAGAGAGCTCTGTTTCCGGTTTATTACTTGGCTGAAGATCCAGGGAAATGACAAAATGCTTGGGAATTAATGGAACTGACACTGTCATAGCAAAATAATAGTTTCCACCTCAGCAATATCCATCCAAGGACACAGAGGTTTTTGCCAACAGTAAACTAACAAGAGAGGTAATGTTTCCTCATTTTACAGATGCCTATATGAGGAAACCTTTGAAGTATCAAGTAACTTGACTATTTCCTATGACTAGTTGAAAAAGATGGAAAAATCATGTATTAGCTTACAATTTCTGTGTTTTTTTATAATGATCAATAGCTGCATTAGTGGAGGAGCTGAGATTCATAAATTATTTGAAGATTGCCAGTGCAGCAAAGCCACGTGCACATGGTATAAAATATGCAACAGAGCCACTGCATACTAGTGGGTTTCGTATTTTAGTGGGACTAGTCTATGCTTCAGATGTGTCATTATGCTTCATAAGGAAGTTTTGTTCTACTCTTGAATCAGCTTACATTGTTAATGTGCTCATCAGCCAACTCAGAAGGATATACAGACAGCTGCGAGGAATCTAATTAACATTTGACTACAAAAGAAGAAATTACAATCTACTGTACTATTTAATCTGTCAGCGAAGGTCTGGATTAGAAATGGATTCAGTATTTCTCTGTAGCTTTTCTTCTGTTTTAATATAATAGAGTCATGGTCATGGTGGAGAAAGTCTATTAATTTATCTTGTCCATCTAGCATTGCTGCTACTTTTACCCTTTGGATGACCCTAAGAAAACTCTCCTCTGTATTTCCCTCCATCAAACAACTGCAGATTGTTTTCATCTCTACTTTTAGTCATCATTTACTTGGCTTAAGAAGTACATGTAATGTTTCCCTTCAAATCAAGGCTTCCGTCATTCTTTCTATGTTCTTTTCTACTTAAACACCTTCCAGTGTACCAGCATTATCTCCATCATTGTAAAGAGTGCTCTTACCATCCAGAAGTACCTATATTCAATATTAAAATCTACCCACTATTTAGTGTAAAGTAAAAGAATAAAAGTCACTCCAAGACTTTTGTAGCAGAAAAGAAGGAAGAATAGTATTTCTGTGTAATAACTACTTTCTAATGCTTAAAAGAGATTACAAAAGTATTATAAAGCACAGTTCGAAAAGGAGTAGCTTTTCCAGATTAATCTGAATGTTCAGAGGGTTGGTTGGATTTTTTTTCTGAATAAATAGGAACAACAAATTGTTTGGATCAGGGAGAGCAATTGTGTTGACAGCAAACATATGAATGACTCTTTTTACAGATGGACTGGTGAGAATCAAATTGAAGCTATTGATCTGTATTTGTGTAGGATCCTGCTAAACAGAAAGCTTTGAGGGCTTTGCCATTAGCAGTATGGGTCATTTTACCAACTAGGAAAGGCAACACACTATGTTCCTGTCATACACTTTCAATTGCTAGTGCAATAGAAGATGCCTTGTCCTCAGAAAATGTCAAGAGCCCTTCTGTAGAGATGGTGATAATCTTTTACAGATATGATTAAAAGTCTTTCTTTTTCCCTCAACAGGCACATGCACAAAAGATAACTCTTTTGGGGCAATACATCAGCAGCCTGGAAAAAAATCTCAAGTTAACTTTCTGACTTCATTAGCTTTTCATCTTCTGTTTAGTGGAGACTGAAAAGAGTAGGAGGCAACAATTAAGTCCTCAGGTCTCAAATTGATTAGTGCCTTTGGAAGAGTGTAGAAAGAAAGACAGATCTTGCTTACAGAGGGCAGTGTTCGGTCTTCCCTTTCTAGACCTGTGTTGCAAGTTCTCATTAATGACAGATGAACTTGGGAATCTGAGCTGGTGGAAGCAAGCAAAGAACTAATTGTCATCATGGTTGCTGGTAAACCGGGACCATTGCCAATGTGATCTATCAAGAGCGTGAAATTGCAACTACTGGGCAACAGGAGAGTGCAGCAAGTGTGAAAACAAATACGCTAGTGTTCTCGGTTTTCTTTTTTTTTTTTTTGAGCATATGATTCATGAATTTCATTTGTTGTTAGAGGAAAAATGTTTTTATCAGCTGAAACAGATTTCTTTCTTGTTTGCTTTGATATTATCAGACTTATGTAGAGGGATCATGTTTCAATACGACATCTAAGGACTGATGCTAGATAAGTGCAAAGTATTTGTACCTTTGTAATCAGTTTCCCCCGTATGTAGAGTAACATTTCCCTTATCAGTGAGTAGAAAAGCAAGTGAGGCATCTGATTTCTAATCTTGAAAATGTGTCCCATTTGCCTTCAAGTCACTAGGACAGGGAAGGGTAGAATGTGCTAACCTCTACCAAGCTTTAGAAAAAAATATTTAATCCCTGTGCTTCCATCTTCAATGTTCTTACCTAGGAACACTGTAAGGGCTGAAGCATTGTTTCCTTCATGCCTGGATTATTCTTATTCATGTTTACTGATTCTTGATAAGCAAAAAATCTGCAGCTATAGCATCTCCTCATATACTGACAAAAATCTCTAAGAACTTTATTCATTTAAACAAAGAACTGTGAAATCCCATTTTTATTTTATTTTTCTTCTTGTTATCAGCAATAAAATCATTACTCTTCAGTCCAGAAAATATGAACTTCAGGAAGACAGCAACAGCCTATTGCAGTCACAGTTAAAGTTCTCTGCTATTGTCAACAGAGTTACATTGCCAGAAAGGTCAGCAAAATACAGAGAAGCACTTATCCATCCCCATTATGTTTTTTAATAAATTTCTGAAGCTGGGAGATGTTGTTCTCTTTCCATCTGAGATCAGCCATGGAAAATACAACTATAACCACTAATGTTTTGTGAGAATGACAGTTGTAACAGAGCTGCCAGTAGAAGAATTTGCCGAAGCTCAGCACAGATTTAGCTGTCACTGAAAACAATGCAAAATATGTATTAAAGATGAGATATGGGAAGCTTTTCATAATTACTGTGTTCACATATATTATTTAGAAGCTGTGGGGTAAAACTGCCAGATGCTCTCTCATTAGATTATCGCTGGTGGTAGAATGTAACAGTGCTAAACCAAGTCAGTGCAGTAGACAGGCTAGAACATACAGACCCTAATACAGTAAATGTCTTTGTTCTAGAATTATATGTAGCATGAAATATCCTTAACTTAGAAAGGAAATAGATTTCGAACCTTTTAAAACTGTAAAACAGATACGACGATAATATTATACAGGTCAGGGTTGTCCCAGTAGCAGATAGAGATAGCCAAAACATGGTTTGTGGAGGAATCATAGAATCATAGAATTAATAGTTAGGGTTGGAAAGGATCTTAAGATCACCTAGTTCCAAACCTCCTATCATGGGCAGGGACACCTCACTCTAAACCTTGTCACTCAAGGCTCTGTCCAGCATTGCCTTAAACACCACCAGTGATGGAGCATTCACAACTTCCCTGGGCAACCCATTCCAGTGCCTCACCACCCTTACAGTAAAGAACATCCTCCGTGTATCCAATCTAAACTTCCACTGTTTTAGTTTGAACCCAATACCCCTTGCCCTATCACTGCAGTCAATAATGAGGAGTCGCTCCCCAGCACTTTTTCGCTCTTCAGATACTGGATGACTGCTCTGAGGTCTCCACGCAGCTTTCTCTTCTCCAGGCTGAGCAGCCCCAACTTTCTCATCCTATCTTCATATGGAAGGTGCTCCTGTCCCTGATCATCCTCGTGGCCCTCCTCTGAACTTGTTCAAACAGTTGCATGTCCTTTTTATGTTGAGGACACCAGAACTGCACACAATACTCCAAGTGAGGTCTCAAAGGAACAGAGTAGAGGGGCAGGATCACCTCCTTCAACCTGCTGGTCATGCTCCTTTTGATGCAGCCCAAGATATGGCTGGCTTTCTAGGCTTCAAGAGCACACTGCAGGCTCATGTTCATTTTTCCATCAACCAACACCCTCAAGTCCTTCTCCGCAGGACTGCCCAACCTGGAGTTGTGCCTGGGATTACTCTGACCAAGGTGTAGGAACTTGCACTTGTCATGGTTGAACTTCATCAGGTTGGCATCAGCCCACCTCAAAAGCATGTCAAGGTCCCTCTGGATGGCATTGCTTCCCTCCAGCCTATTGACCGAACCACATAGCTTGGTGTCATTGGCAAACTTGCTGAGGGAGCACTCAATCTCACTGACAAAGATGTTGGACAAGACCGGTCCCAACACCAATCGCTGAGGGACACCACTCATTACTGGCCTCCAGCTGGACATTGAGCCATTGAGCACAACTCTTTGCATGTGGCCATCCAACCCGTTCTTTATCCACCAAGTGGTCCACCTGTCTAATTGATGTCTCTCCAACTTGGAGACAAGGATGTTGTGTGGGACAGTGTCAAATGCTTCGCACAAGTCCAGGTAGATGAAGTCAACTGCTCTACCCCTGTCTATCTGTTCCGTAGCCCCATCTTAGAAGGCCACCAGATTGGTCAGGCAGGATTTCCCCTTAGTGAAGCCATGCTGGCTGTCACTAAGCACCTTGATGTTTTTCATGTGCTCTAGCATGCCTTCCAAGAGAATCTGCTCCAAGATTTTGCCAGCCACAGAGGTGAGGCTGTCTGGTCTGTAATTCCCTGGCTCATCCATTTTCCCCTTCTTGAAAATGGGGGTTAAATTTCCCTTTTTCCAGTCACTGGGAACTTCACCGGACTGCCACGATTTTTTAAATGTTATGGACAGTGGCTTAGCAATTTCATTTGCCAGTCCTTCAGGACCTGTGGATGGATTTCACTGTATCAAATACCAAGAGAGACCTCTCAGCAACTACAGCTATTTTGTATTCAGAACTGGATGAAGATTGCATGCGATCATGTTTCTACACATTATACTGCAAATTGGTTTTAAAAAAGTAAACAGCCCTTAACTACGGCATTCTGCAGAACTCCATTAGAATGCATTTTTAGCAAGGTTATGAATTTTCAGTAATTGCTGTGGTAATCCATATTTAGCATCTGCAGGATTACTTTTAATCAGCTTTGAGGATATGATTTGACATTGTTCATTTTATGCTTCAGCATTTAACCAGTTAGGCTGAAAAAAAAATGCTATCTTTTGCTGGCTTAGTTTAAAGCCAGTAACAGTAAACTGAGGGTAAGAGAGAGGAGGGAAATCTGATTACCAGCAAAAAATGAGGAAAATGTCCATGTGCTCCTTCTAAAAAATATTGCTCATTGGATCAATCGTTGTGGTAATAAAAAGAGACTTTGTTCTATTGTAGTACTTTTCCTCCATAGATCTTAAGGCCCTTACGCGTTCTGAATTAAGAGTGGCATGCATTCTTAATACTGCTATGCTTTTTTTATTGTGGTTTTGAAAAACATTCCCTGTTTGGGTATATTATTTCACTGCTGCAGTCTTCCTCCTTGACTTTACTGCTTCTAATCATGTGCTAGGACCAAGTCAGTACATTTGTTTTGCTCATAGTGCTGATGCTTGTATCAGAGGTTCTCCAAGGGATATATTGGGGTTTTGCCTAGACAGTGGATATTGAGAGTGCTTTGCAGTTAGATAATTTCCAGCCAAATGGTTCTTATCTTTTGCCTTTCCACTGTGGATTTTATTGTGTTTCCTGATAGGTAGAAAGGTGTTGATGTACAGACTGGTCACAGCTAGTCCATATCCCTGTAAGAGAATATACGAAGTAATAATTACTCTTGATCAGGAGCTTGGTGTTTATTTTATTGTTCAGTTCTGGTTTTATGTCTGTATGTGCTACTTCAGTTGATCTTGATGTGATTTACAAGGCATCAAACAGCAGTTGCTGCTGGGTCTGTCTTCAGGAAAACTAAGGGGTCTGAGCATTACAGGCTGAAGAGGTTGTTTAGATCATCTGTGGTGACCTGCTGCAAAGCACAAACCAAACCCATTGTCTGAATGCTCCAACACAGGAAAGAGTGACTCTTGGTTTCTATTTAAATTAACCTTCTTAGCTTGGTTTTGAATGGGAGAAAATAGTCCTACAAGGCATGAGTGCCAGGTTGAGAAGGATTTACCTTTTTTCTAGTAAATCTCCACTGTTAAAAGTTTGCTTCTTGTGGTAGTTCCTTCTCTTCTGCCTCTATCCTTTGCTAAGATGGGAGGGCCTCATTCAGAGCTGATAATGTGGAAAACAAAGTCATCTGTGGCAGGCAGTTCTGAAGTCTTGAATTCAAATTTTCCTTTTATTTATCAGGAAAATAAACTTTCACAGTGGTTAAGTGAGTCCTCAAGCCTTGCCCCACATAAGGTCAACAAATCCCGACAGAAAACAGGGGGAAACAGTACTTACAAGGTGCCTGGTTTAAAAATCACAGTTTGATAAAATATAAGTAGTGGTTTAGTCTATATATACAAGTGTACCCAAGATAAAGTCCTAAGTGCAAATTCAAGTGGCCCCTCCAAGGCACTCCTGTGTTTTTAGTGAAAACGTAATTGAGCTTAATGATGAGGAAAAAACCCAATATCTTCTCAAAAAACTAAATCATTTTTTCTCTTCAGCAAAGACAGTAAATCCATAGCAGAGCGAACAGCCACACTGTTCTGCAGGCAGCCTGCCTTGACCCTTACTTCAAAGTCTGAGAAAAGAGCTCAAAGAATTAATAACTGTTTCAGGGTATTCTCATAACAAGATCATCTCCACTAGCAACAAGAATGGCAATATTCTCATTTTCCAGAGGCTGTTTTGTAACCATTGGATGGGAACAACTTTATGATAACTGCAGCAGCCTAGGAGAGGGAATATGAAGTTGATCTTTAGCTTAAGGCATCAAGTCCAGTGAGCTATCTGCATGCTGCACCCTGTGAATTGAAAATGAGTAAGTTTGAGGCAGACTATGATTTTAGTTCACAGCTTCTGATTTTTATTAGTATTGTCAGTATGTCTTTGGCGAGGTAAGATGGTTTGAAAGAGAGATATTCAAGGAGTTCTTGAATATGACCTTATATAAATTTCTTTCAATGCTCAGCAAGTGTCCTCCAAATTTGAATGTCTCCTTTAATCCACATTGTTTCCAAGGCTTTTTTCCTCAGCCCATAAATGAAGAACATAAAGTGTTTTTTCTGCTCTACTCCTGAATGTTGGTCAGTTGGCTAAACCAAAGATAACAAGCATAGGACTACAGTGCCTTTGAGATGCTTCTGTGGTAGGTGCTAGTATCAGGTCCTGGGTAATTGTGTAGACATGTTCTTGCTCCAGGCAAAATTAGTAATGGAACAACCATTAATTTCACTCAGAGCCACATTACACTTTTAACCAGACAATAATAAACTTTTAACCTGGCAAAATCCATTGAGAAATAAGCAGTTGTCCAGTATCCAGGTCAAGATGATGATTAGATGGAAATTGAAAATGTGCTGGGTCTCACCTGTAGTGCTATCAAGGCATAGAGGGCTGCTGCTGCTTCCTGTTGTGCCTCTGCCATGGAGTCTTCAAGGAGACAAGGTGTGGGACTATGCTGGGGCACAGGTAGCATGCGAAGTCCTGTTTGCCAGGATACTGTACTGGAAGGCACGTTGCTGGGCACAGTCTGCTTCCTCTGGTGCCCAGGTACACCCAGTGTTTTTTCCCCTTCTTCAGTTGTTGCGGTGGGCTGGAGTTTAGCCTAGCTGGTGAGTCTATCTTCAACATGTTTGCATGTCTCCTGTATTTGTGCTTCTTGACAGACCTTGAAGCTTTAGTGGGGGAACAGGGCCCTGCTGAAGCCCAGGGGTGTGCAGGGTAGGAGCTGAAAGCTGGTGAGGTTTTGTAGCAAGGCAGAGCCTCATTAGGAGTCTTTGGCACAACAGCAAAGCTAAGGAAGGATTCTGAGAGCAGTTGCAATGTGTAGAGCAGGATTCTGCACAGGACTTGGAAAAACCCAGAGGTGAGTGAGATTAAACAATACAAAAATGCCAGCAAAGAGGTGAGCCAGAGAGGACATGTAGAACACAGTTTGGGGAGTGTTGCTTGATGAGAAACTGTACACGAGCCGATTTCAGTGTGCACTTTGCAACCCAGAAACCAGCCATGTGCTGGGCTGCATCCCCAGCAGTGTGAGCAGCAGGTTGAAAGAGGTGATCTTGCTCCTCTACTGTGTTCTTGTGAGACCCCACTTGCAGCAGTGTGCAGTTCTGGTGTCCTCAACATAAGAAGGACATGGAACTGTTGCAGCAAGTCCAGAGGAGGCCACGAGGATGATCAGGGGGCTGGAAGACCTTCTGTATGAAGGTAGGCTGAGAGCATTAGGGCTGATCAGCCTGGAGCAGAGAAGCTGAGTGGAGACCTCGTAGCAGCCTTCCAGTATCTGTAAGGGGCCTACAAGGATACTGGAAAGGGGCTCTTCATCAGGGACTCTAGTGATAGGACAAGGTGTGATGTATTAAAAATTAAATGGGAGATTTAGGTTGGAAATAAAGCAGAAATTCCTTACTATGAGGGTGGCAAGGCAGTGACACAGGTCTCCCAGAGAAGCTGTGGCAGCACCATCTCTGGTAGTCTTGAAGGTCAGGTTTAAAAGGGCCTTGAGCAACCTGGTGTAGTGGAAGGTATCTCTGCCCATGGCAGGGGTTTGGAACTGAGTGGTCTTTAAGGTCCTTTCCAGCCTTTACCATTCTGTGATTCTCTGATTCTATGAAACTGCAACACAGTATGCTAAAATGGGTCATCTGGGAAAAACACTGTTGAAATGGGAGATGATGGCACATACAGCAGGTGATATGCCATCATCTTTCTAAATACACCCTCAGCCACGTACATAACGCTGGTGCCACCCACTACTGCAGTGCTACTGTGGCTGTTTCTGGAGTGGCAAATAGCAGCTACACTGGGTGCAAGAGGGTAGTGAGGTGGCCCAGAATGAAAAGTGGGGCTGGTTACACGGAGAAGAGCTGTGTGTGGGCAGGATGCATGGGGTGGCTTATTGTGATGAAAAACTCTGCACACTATTCAAGACACAAACCTTTTAAAGGCCTCCAGGCTCCAGCAAGCAACTTAATCACAAACTCAACTTCAGGCATGTATGTGGCATCAGTAAAGGCTCAGCTCCCATTTCCAGCAAGTCCTGTTTTGATAGGTTTGGCAGGCTAAAATCCTAATAGGGGAAAATGCCTCTTTTATAATTTAAAAAAAGTACTTCACGTAAGTGAGAATGAAGCCCAAGTGGACTCAGTCTGCGCTGCTGGATTGAAGCCTTGAGTGCAGGCTCGTCACAGAAATGTCTGTTGCTCAGATTTCAGTGCTCATTTCAAATCTGTGAAAATGGTGTGTTTTTCATGCACAAGCCTGCATCTTTATTCAGCAGTACTGCTGGGCTGAGCTGAGTTATCTGGCTGGATCTGGTAAATGGAAGGCCCCTTGCTGGCAGCAAAGCACAAACTCTCTGAGCCCTGAAGCAAATTGTAGCGAGGCGACTCAGACAAGCACAGGCAGTGTCCTGTTGTATACTGGCATATATTTATAACATAGATGACTATGTATATGCAAGTATTTTGTCAGAAAACATCCAGATATCTACAGTCTTCCTGCTTTAGGGTATTTTGGGTCATTTTTTTTTTTATTTTAAATTATTTCCAAAAAGAAAATTGACATGGAGGTGCTATAGACCAAATACATGCAGGCTTGTGTATGTATAAAAATGTAACATTTAGAAAACCTGAGAAATGAATTATATTCCTAAGCATAGACTAGTGGCCAAGAATAATGGTTGTACATGGGGTTGAGAAGTGTGCAGAATATAGTTTTTCATCAAATCATGGAAATAAGAGATAGAAAAGACCTGTTAAATCATCCTGGCCATTTCCTTGGAGCCAAGGTGCAGGAGAAGAAATAAACAAAAAAGCATTAAAGCTATGAAATGTCTGGTTTTGCAGAAATCACTGTGCAAACAGGCGGCTTGTGAGAACCGCTGCATGTTATGTTTGAGACGCATCAAAACTGATGTGTAGAAACTAAAAAGGAACTTGCAGCTGTCTTTAAATGCCTTGGGCTTTTCCTTTCACACTTATCAAGTTTTCTATAAACCTCAATGTGGAGGTTTCTTATCTTGTTTCCAGTCTTGAGTGATCAAGAATAAAAAAGGGGAGGTAATTGCTGTGACACTGACGCAGCATTTTATGTATTCAAGGAATTAAGTAATTCTACTAGAGACCATGTGAAATGTGTATTTCCAAGTATATATACTTCCAAGTGCTTTATCAGTGCTAATGGATTTATCAAAGAGACTATTGCCTTGCATTCCCTGAGGAAGATGAAAAAGAGGTAAAATGACTGTGAGGGCCAGACAGTGAGTCAATGACCAAGCCAGGATAAAATCCAGGAAATTTGTCTGAGTTTTCTGGTGTTTTAGGGTTGAACACTTTTCCATATAGCTCTGAAGTGAGTAACTGAAGACACCAGCTCTTTCTAACCACTGTAGCAGAGCAATTCTGTAGGCTGGGCACACCTGCGCTAACTGCTAAAATCATTGCAGTCTTCCCTAATTAAGATTGGCACAGTCCTTGCTGGTAGTAATATGTCGTGGTAATGGATATAGCGTTAAACAATCTGAAGTGACAGCTGAAAAGGTTTCACTAGTGTCCACTTTGGATTAAAGGTCTAAATTTTCTTGAAGGTCTTTTTTTCTTGTCCAGTTTTGGTCTTGTCTTTTTAAAAAATTGTTGGCTATGCAACTATTGACTTGCAGAGAGAAGGATGAGAATTTTTTGGTAACTGTAATGATTTTATCCCACTTGTCTTCATTTAATTTGTAAATGGAAACCATATCTTTAATGCTAATTAGGCAGCACATTACTTAGTCTTCCTGTCCTCATGTAAATAACAATTAGCAATAATTTAGCAGTTGTACACTTTGGCATCTTCTAAGCCATACTATTGTATACCATTCCAAATTCCTTTGCATTAATTAGGATCATAAGCCAATCAGCACTAATTAAGAGGAAAATAAGTATAATAACAAATGAAACAAAGCTAGTGATTTGTATCTGTTCAGTAGTTCTTTTCCCTCTGCAGTTTATCAAATAGTTGTAATGTGTAGGAACTTCTTCTAATTGAAACTAATTACGAGGTTTCCCCTGCTACTTGGAGCCTCATGTTCAAATCCCACGAAGCTCATTAAATAAGTAACAAAGCTGGAATCTTTAGCACATATTGTAACTTGGTTCATGTTAATTAGCACTGCGTTTTGGAAGCAGAAAGAGGCTGTTCAGCAGCAAGCTCTACCTAGAGGGACATTAGATAGGGATTTTTGAAGATCTAAGAAGCTACACCAAGACCTGCGCAAGGTATTATCAGATATGGATGAAATATCACTTATCTGCCTCAAGACTGTATGCTAAAAATAGTACTTTTGCAATTCAGACCATTTTGACCCGGTCTTAATGTCTGTTGTTATTTGGAGCAAGCATCAGGGGAAATGTAGGTACTTAAACATGCAGTCAGTACATGTGAAGGTCATTCCTATCCATCGGTGACTGTGTTGTAAAATAGCATACATTTTCCACTGCTGTTTCGAGTATCATTAGCACTATTTCGCCTTCAGAAGTGGGCAGCAATGTAGATGCCAGCATCTTTTGCAGATCCCAGGCCTATTTAACAGACTTAAATTGCTACATGATATTTAGTGATACTAAAAATACATGTGATGGTATGTGCCATTTCTTTTTAGTTGTATGTAGTAATTTAAAGGTAGGCACTCAGTAAGTATTGAATATGGTTCCAGGTAGGTAAAAGGAATCCACAGATGTATAGTTTTGTGTCTTCTCACTACAAAGTCACCACATTTTAAGCAGTTTTCAGTACAATCTAATGAGACAGAGCTACACACAGATCTCATAATGGGCTGCTGCCTTTGCTGCCGTCCTGCCATTCTCAATCTTCATGGACAAAGACGCGCATGACCTGATCTTATTGGAAGATTTCACATGCCCTGAAACCAGACTGAATCAGAGCAAATCACAGTCTAGTTTGTGCTTACACGCTATCCCTTTCCAGCTGACATTACTTCGAAATTGCTAATTAATTGACTAATTAATTAAAATACGCTAAAGGTGGTGTAGTAACTGACATCTTGGGTATTTTGTAGTTCCTGGTTGTTCTTTGACTTCCCAGATGTGTGTGTGCAGATTGTCAGAGATCTCTTGCCCCACCACCAGCGTCCAGCTGCTCTCCTTGGATGTGTGAGTCTAGGCCAAATGCCAAGCGCAGACACATGACCACCTTCCTGAGATATTACCCCGGTTTTCTTCCTGCCTCTGAAGACTGTGTATCTTGCAGGCAGGACAGCCAAGGTTCAGGGTCCAGTGGTCACTGAAAACGAGAGATGGTTCCCATTTCAGACAAAGAAAGAAATATCCTCATGTAAATCAGGAGGAAAGAAGTGCCAGTTCCCTTTTGCCCTCTACATTTCCAGATAAATGCTTTTTTACTCAATGACTGTTATAATTTGAAATTCTATATAAATGAGTACTGAGAAAAAGACCACAAAGGATTACTGCAATCTTCTCGTATGAAAAAAGAGCCCCTATATAACTCTGAAACTCTGAAAAAATGTAAGATCCAAAATTACTGAAAATATGCCAAGTGCCTCATCTTGAAATCTGATGGTTACCAAATGGAGATATTTCGAAGGACACAGTGAACGTATTCATAAAGGCAATCAACAAATCAGTTTTTTTCCCTTGCTATAGTTGATACAACCAACAGACATGATGTACGGAGCCTGCAGGTTTTTAGTGTGGGTATATCAGAGGGTATAGGGATCCATTCTATTAGAATACATCAGTGAGTCAAAGGACTAACATTTCTGACTGTTAAAGCCTATCTTTAGTAAAAATCTTTAGTGCTTTCTTGGATGTCAGAGAAGTGACATGATGGGGGCTGTTTCCAAGGACTGCTTTAATCAGATGCCTTTTTCTAATGAACCTTCCAAGAAGCAGAAGGAGCATGTTTGATGTTACCCTTTTAGTCACATTAGTTGGTTTCGATGAAGAAACTGAATAAAACCTCTAAAACTGCCCATGTTTGCTTTCTACTTTCAAGCACCTGGGGAAGTTATATAGGGAAAATGGTTACAACAGGCTTCCCCTCTTGCCCTTGTGCAAAGTGGAAGCTTCAGTATACAACAAAATTAACATAATTCTATGTTTTCTGTGTTATGACTCTGAAAACCAGAAAACAGGCAATTTTTTCCTTAGGAATATATCAAAACAGTTTAATAACTGGAACAGCTGATCCTGCAAGAAATCTAGGACTTGCTGCTGTTAAAAAGTACTGTTCTTCACATGAAGTTTCTTTAGCTTAAAAGAAAATACTGTTCAACAAGATATACAAAAAAATAAAAGTGAAGCTAAATTAGATGTTTCCACTAGAAAACATACCTGTCTAAAAAGAAGTTAAAGAAGTATGAAACTGAGTTTAATGTAAAATAATATAATTTTTGAGTTATCTCAGCATATAAATAGCTTGTTCCTTAGAAACCCAAAAATGCATGAGTGAGACTGTCCAGTTTCTGTGGGCTTAGAATAGAAGAGCAGACCCTAGCAAGAATTAACTGTGAAGACCTGCTCTCAAATCTGCTGCAAACTCAGCAGAAGGTCACCACTCATGAGCACTTCAAGCCATATCTTGATGGGACTTTGAAGACCGAAAGAGTCAGGGAACCAAAGTTTTAATCCTCACAGATAACTTAACCAATTACGCGCATAAAGAAAAGGGAAGAGAAAATGATTGGACTTAGGGTTGTACAGTCCTTGTATTGTGGAAAACAAAGCAAAACAGGAGTCACTGGGCTTTTTTGAGGGTTTTTTTCTTCTAATGGTTTTCTTTTTCCATATGACTTTCAATCATTTCCATTTATGTCCTGTAAAGAAGTGATTATAACAACTGCAGGTACTTTCTTCTCTTTCAGAGGTTTAATTCACCAAAATCTTTAAAATTGTCTGACATCTTTGTCTGAAAAAACATGAAATAACAAAAACTGAAGTAAATTGCCACCCCTTTCTTCTGTAAGTGACTAAGCAGGTAGGTTTGTTGCTGTTGAAATCACTGGGGGAAAACCTGACACATCTCTAAGGCAGTTCTGCTTTTAGCCTCAGTCTGAGCTGGAAAGTGTCAAAATCGCAGTGATTCTTACCTTCAGCAATGGAGAGTGGGAGAGGGGGAAGGAGAAAGAGAAATCAAGAAACAAATGCTGTAAAGAATCCCCTGTTTTTGTGGAAAGGATGTGCTTCTGATTTCAATTATTTCTGAGTTGTAAACATTTTCAGGGACAAGGAATTCCTTTGCATACACATATTGCTATTTGCAAAAACCAGGGCCAGTCCAGTGGAATTTTTTTTTTGTCTCATCAGAGTCATTCTATTCATTCGGGAGATTTTATTTAATACTCCGGTATTCATGACAGCAAGAAATTAAACAGTTGTTTCACTCATTTTTCTTCTTTTCAGTGTGTGTGTCTTTCTTCCCAACACCCTTAAGCCCCTGTATCTTTTTAATTATGTTTTAAGACCACAAATGTTTCCAAAGGTAGTGCCAGAATTAAAATGCTGGTTGTTATTACAAAGTGTGGGTGGCTTTACCCTCTCTGTTCACAGCCTCCGGGTTTTATCTGCCTTGCTTCGATCATCGTTGTAATAGAGGAATCCAAGAAAGTGAATTCATTTAAGGGAGAAGCAGCATGACTCCTTTTATGCTGATTATGATTATTTTAGTCTGGAGAGACTATCCTTTAACAGGTAAAACCAAAAATGAAGGGCAGAGAAAAAAGCTTTGAAAGCTTACATTTTGATGCAATAAATCAATCAAGCAGGCAGACCCTGTCTCCCAGGCTCATTTTCATCTCATATCCCCACTGCAAGGAATTTACTCCTTTTTCATGCTGCCATGCTGGAGAAGAGAATTGGATCCTCATTCTCTGCCAAGCGTATTTATAGCAGAAAGATATTTTTGTAAGCTGGTGTGGCGTATCCCAAGCCCTGCTGTCCCTTGCACAGGAGGAGTGCTAGGCAAATATCGCATGTTGCAATGGGTGCAAGGAAGAGGACAGGAATAATAAAGGCAATGATGTCCTTTTGTGAGGGCCATAAATTTGCAGCCCTCATGGATGCAAAGAAGAAGGGTTATGTGTACACCCATTTAGTAGGGCTGTTTTGCAGGTAGAAGGATGTAGTATTCTGGCTAACTCATTTTCATTGTAAATTTCTGCTGATGCCATGGACAGTTGAAACACCTAAAAAACAGCACTTGTAGCTGTGCAAGTCTCCTCAAGTCCAGAAGCACTGACCCAACAAGTCCAGTGTGGTGTGAGATAGTGGTTGAGGAAAGGGCCAGTGCAGCTCGGTCAATGCAGGCAGTGGCATCATTCATCCAAAAGCATCTACTTCAGGTTGGGCTGAGTTGCCCCTTAAACTCTGTTGTTTATCATTACTAGCTTCTACTAGCAATAAAAGATTTGCTCCAAAATCAGTATTTCCTTTTGTAGGCAGCCATGTAGTTCAGTCTGATGAGCCCCATTGTGCTTTCTGGGGAGGAGACAATGAGAGGTGTTTTCGAGGCAGGTTTATCCTGTCTGGGTGATAAATTATTTGTATAGACAGGGTGCTTACTGGCACTACAGCTTTTAGAGCTGACCTAGTCTCCCTCTGACTGCCCCTGTGTGCTGGCAGGGCAGAAAGAAAACTTATTACGTGCTCTGAGCACTCCCCTGGGAGGTGTCAGGTTTTGGTCCCCCTGAGTCTGAGAATAGGTTAAACTCATATTCTTATTTTTCTGGGTAAATGTTGATGGAGAATGTCCTGCATTTGTGGCATTCATGTGGAACAGGCACTGCCACTTTGGATGCCAAAGAGGCTTTGAAATGAGCAAAGATGCTGGAGGATGGGTTGAGTCCAGATGTTTTCATTCTCCCTGTTTTCTCCTGGCTAACTGGAACAGGAGATCACACTTCAGAGGTGCTTTTCTCTGCACCCAGCCAGGTAATACAGAGGGATCAGCCAGTCTGGGAGCACCAGCTCCCACTTAACATATGAGTGATAGGATTAGCAGTACTGTATTCACACAGCTTTCCTGACCCTTCCCCATGGTTTCTTCCAAGGAAAGTCTTGCAGGACTTTGCAGTAGCCAGGCACCCCCAGAGTATTGTTCTTGGAGCGCCTGACTGAAGGAAGGAAACTGAGACACAGTGACAAAGCAATCTGCTCTAGGAGCACGGAAACTCTAGCACTGCAACAGACAGAGACTTCCAATTCTTTTCTTTAGCTGTTAATGTGATTCTTTGTAATCATTACCATTTCCCCTGCATTTGAATGAAGAGGGTCATAAAAGTTGAGCATTATCTGGCTACGTGCTCTCCTGATTTTTTGTGCTCATATAAGAATACTATCGATTCATTATTGGCATGGCACTGATCTGAACTTTGAGTTTACTGCTCTGTGGAAACACAGTAGCTACCCAGTAATGCAGTTATTTCAGCAGGCACCCTTTTTTCTGTAAGATAAGAAGGCAGTTGTATCTGTTTAGTGCTATCATAAAGTTGTGTTAGTCTCTCAATAAAAATGAGTCTCTGCTTGCTGTTTAGCAGTGAGAGAGCAGTTTAGCTTTGAAACCAGTTTTTGGATGAACCCAACTCTTCAATGAATGGGTGGCTTGCATTTTTGATGTATCTGTTGATCAGCGGAACTTTACTGCAGTCTGGAAGCTTCCTGATATGTTAAAAATACTGACAATAAGTCAGCTGCAATCTCAGGTCATTTTGTACACCCTCCCCTTCTGTGCAGGGCAAAAAATCTTTGTGTTTCTTCAGTCCTTGTTGCTTCAGAGCTCTTTGAAATATGGCAATGTGTATTGAGCTCACAACTGTGCAGTTAGAGTCTGTCTCTGGCATTTTAACTTCAGCTGTTTATGTTCCAACTAATTAACTATAACGTGCTGGAGTGGGGATAATACATTAGATATGTCATGACTCTTCCCTGTGCTGTAGTAAGTGTCAATTCCCCATCAGTAACTTGAAAGTGCAAGATCTGCTTTTTTCCAGCTTTTCTGAGGAAGCAAATATTTAAGCTAAAGACACTTGATTTTTCCTACTATGGGTTATGGTGGGTTTTGATTACATTTTCTGTCGCAAAAGCTATCAGTATATTCTAAACACATGTAAGTAAATTCTCAAGTGAGAGCAAAAGTGTTTGGGAAAGTTTGTGTGCCACCCAGACAGAGGATGTGGGTTGGAAAGAAATTATGCAAATTAAAAAAAAAAAAAAGAAAAAAAAAGAAAAATAAAAGAGAAGTCCATATTGTGCCATTTAATCTTTATATACAAAATAGTCTGGAATCCTGCTGAGCTCCCTGACTTGAGTTTGGGCTCTGAGACCCCTACTAGTCCATCAAAAAGAGAAGGAATAGTTGCAAAGACTGGGCAAAAGCATGCAGCTGTGCTAATGTTTAGAGCTTCTCCTAACTCAGGTTCTGGTTTAGCAGTGTCTGTAAAATTAACAGCTTCAAGTTTGGATCATCCATAGGAGCAGGGAGTCTGCTGAACACATGGGGTCTTAGCATAATAATAACTCTGAGCTATGGAGAGATCACAGAGGGAGCTGCATATGGTTGGGTTTAAGCTGTTCCTGGGGTGCTGAGGGCATTTTTGTTGTGCTAGGATTGGTATTAAAACCAGCATGGTTCAGGATATGGCGATGCTGTGAACTTCGAGTGCCGTGGTATTTTGGACTGATTTTGAGTCTACAGGCAATCCTGAGGGACCTGGCCATCTGAAGCAGCCTCTAGCTTTCTTCTGGTGCTGGTCTGCTTCTTTGTAGGTCTCCAGGCAGCAGAAGTAATATGGCTGAGAAGAAGGTTTCAGCATTTTATGCTTTCCAGACAACAACACTGCCAACTGCCTAAGCACTCGTCATTGCAGATTTTCCCTGTATTGGTGATGGGAAATGAGAAACCTGATGACTTCCTTAGGATGAGCTCTGGAAGCAGGGAAGAGCTCAAAGGGAGAACAAAGTCGCCCTTGCAGCTTTTCATTTCTAGTTTGCTAATAGGGGTATTATTTGTTGTTTTGTCTCCTTGCCCATTTATCCACCTGTCTGTTTTCACATCCACATCTATCAGATGTCTGTTCACAGCAGTCGTGGTGTTCCATTTTTGATCTATTTAAATTGCGATAATGTCACAGCTACAGGCGGTGTCACATTATTGTCAACTCAATGGAGTTATATATGCAGCAGGAGGAAACTGCGGTGCTCTACAATTCCAGGAGCTCAAAACTTGCTTGTTTGGAGGGAGACACACTTTGGCCTCTCTCTTTGGCCTCCCTTAAGGGCACTGAATGCTTTTTCTCACTACACCTTCAGTGAATCCCTGATGAATAGAAAAAGGGCACAAAATACCTAATCTGCTCCTTAAAACTGTTTTTTTTCCCCTATTGCCCAGGGCCGAAGACAATATTTCCTTTCTGCCTGTTCCATGCAGTTAATGGAGATTTACTTGATATTTTCTCAAAACCGCACAAATTTCTGAAGACAAAAGGATGAAAAAAAACCCACAAAAATACCCCAAACCTCTTCAGGGGTGTCTTGATGCTTTCTCTTTCCAACTAATTTCCCAGAGCAGAGCCCTTCACATTGTCCCAGGAAGAGTGTGATAGCTGTCCTCACCCTACACAACTTAGGGCTGCTCTTGAGCAGGTGCCATCAGGACAGTGCCAAAGCGGCCACCTCCGACATGCACACATTGCCTTTGCAAATGTTTCTTGCCCTGGTTAGCTGCCAGATCCATTTGCCATGCTGCACTGGATAAATTATGGGCTTTGGCCTTCAGTTCCATGAAATATGTGAGGATTCTGTGCACGTGTTGTGTCTCTAATCCCCTCTCCCTCTCAGCCTACAAGTAGCCTTGATGTCTTTATTTAAAAACTTAATGGCGAACATTTATACCCA
Organism: Psilopsiagon aurifrons; assembly: GCA_025447955.1. Lineage (NCBI taxonomy): Eukaryota > Metazoa > Chordata > Aves > Psittaciformes > Psittacidae > Psilopsiagon > Psilopsiagon aurifrons. The sequence goes on from JAOEHY010037326.1 coordinate 90,739, forward strand.
AACCCTTTCTTCTATCCCTGTCTCTATCAGAGAAAAGTAACATTTGTTTGGGAGCACTAGCTGTTTGATTTTTTTTATTATCACTATGCATCTAGCACAAATTAGCCACTTAGTAGGCAAGCAGCAAGCAGTAAATTTCTGGAGAGAAGGTAGCACATCGGTTCAAGGTCACATAAAAAGTAGATCCAATAAGAGGAACTGGAGCCAGTTTTCTTAAAGCTGACAGAACTTGCTTTGACAAAGATAGCTGCAGAGACCGAAAAGAGATCAGTGAGTAATGCATGTTAGAGCCAGGACAAGGGAATAACAGCACTGAGTGCCTGCAGAGGAAGACAAACAGCGGTAGTAATATGGGCTATGCAGCATATTGCTTAACTGTTTCCAGCACAGATCTTCCTAAAAGGCTGTTGCCCTGAGCAGGGCAGTGCCAGAGCCAGCCCAATACTCTCACTCCCTCTAGCATCTCCCCAGACACAGGAGCATGTCTGCTGTCATTGCAGGGAATGATGCACAGCTTAGGAAGAGGCTTTTGTGCCATTATAATTAAAGCCATTATTGTCATACACTGACAATAGTTAGATAATCTAGGTCATCACATATGGACAGCCTGTAAGGGTGCTCGTGGTACCTGTGGAGAGCTCTTTCCACAGCTAAATCTTACTGTAGGATGTCAAAGAGCATGAAAGAGTTTATGTAACGTATTTAGTTACAGAAAGGTGCTATGTTCAGTTCTGCTTAGAAGTTTTTCATCTTCCTCTGTAAGCAGTGACAAGCCTGTAGCAGGAGGACCAGATCAATGATCCCTCAGAAACATTTCAGACAAGCATTTGAGCATAAGTTCTGCCCTTGTATCAGCCTTTAAAAACTCTTATTTTTTATATTACATATACATGTGTATATATTTTACATATGTATATCCATCTGTATATATACGTATATAAAAACAACCTTTCAAAAGTGCCTAGTGCCTTGCTCACGCAGTCGAGGGTCCTTTAAAAGCCCTTTTCTGTAGATGCTTGGCAGCTTGTGAAAATCTCTTCTTCCAAATTAAGCACCCACAGCACCATCCTTCCCACAACAGCAGACAGTTCTTAAGCCCTCTCCTTCAAAAACTGAATCTAAATTAATCTAACATCAGGAGCAGCTCATACAAGGAAAACCTAGCAGACTTTGAAATAGTATTTCCTAGTGTCATGGTTTCAGCTGAAATGCAGTTAATTTTCTTCTTAATAGTGGTACAGCTGTGTGGTACTTAGTTGCTGGCTGGGGTTAAACCACAACAACCAGGGAAGCTGGGAAAGCCTAGTAATCTGGGGCTGAGTGGATTAACCTATTCTGGGACGGCTGGAAGGAGGTGCTAGACAAGCTAATATGGCTTTTCCATTTCTGATATGTCTGACCCAAACTTGGACTGTCAGGACCCACCAACGCAGGCAGATATTCTTTCAAGGAAAGAACCAGAAAATGAGGAACAGTACTATTAGTAGGCAGACAAGTCATAACCACAGGATCCCTGGACATTCAGTTGTGGCTTTTTGTCTTCTTCCCTCTCCAACTTCTGTGCTAAAATACTTTGGTCTCCAAAAGTAGCCATGGATGAGGCTTCCTGTTTCTGAACTGACGTCATCTTGTTTGGGAACTTGGGAAACAGTTAAAGAAAGAAAAGAAATTGCTATAGAAGGAACACTGAAGAAAAAACTTACTGGAAGATAAGTGTATGCCCTGTTGTGGTGCAGGTTTTAAGTAAATGACAAGTAATCTCACTCCAGGAAGGAAAAAAATCTTTGAGTTGAAAACACGAATGTTAAGTTCAGACATGACTTGTTTTTTCCTCCCACTTGTCATGGTCTGGGGAGTCTAAGTAAATAAAGCATTACTTGATTTTCGTGGTGATTGTTTAGGATATAAATGAATCTAAGCCTAAGAGTGTGTACGCACATATATGTATTTATTTTCTTTTGCATTTCAATTTCTGTAACCCAGACTCTTTGGGGAATCTCTGTTGCAATAGTTTCATCATTCTTCCCTTCTGAAAGGGCTTTCAGAATAAACAAATTATACAAATTGTGTCAGGTTAGCTTCAGGGATAAAATGGGATCCTTCCAGGAAAACAAAAAAATGGCCATAGGATGACCGCATCAATCAATTACACTGACATCCCCCGCATCTGCGTCTTGTGCAGAGATCCAGTGTCAGGGATTTGACATAATATCCCTTCAGCACAAGTCAGTTGATGATTTCAGGAATAACAGAGAGTGAGAAAGCTGTTCTTAGGGATAAGCAGCTTTTCTGTAGACTGGAAGCTGATTTACCCTTTGCAACTTTTAACTCTGGTCACAGCCTCCCTTCTCTACCTCATTTTATATATTACGAAAGAGCAAGTCAAAGTGATTCTGTGATTCTGTGTTTCTATAATATTTACTCCTCTTGGAGATGAACACAAACCAGGTCAGCACTGAAGTGATTTTACTGTAAAGAGCAAACTCCAGGCTGAAGGATAAGGATTGTCACTGGGGAGTTTTCGGGGGAAACTAACAAGGTGTTACTCTAAAAGTTTTTTAATTACATTTCAGATTAAGGGGGTGGTATCTGTCACACTGGAGGAGACTATTCTATTCATCACTCAAAATCTGTGAAAGTCCGGTTGAGCTGCCAAGCAAAAAAGTCAGCCTGCACCTTCTCTGTATGTCCATATAGCTTAAACAGGACAATATCAATTTTGTCTAACAGGACCTGGTCCCTCATGGACAGTTTTTCCAACTTTTTGACTCCACCATGATTTTGTGAGAGACTTTTCTTGTGCTTATTTATGAGTGCAGTCAATAATACTTCCTTACACCACCACCATTTACCATTTGCATTAAAAAAATTGTCTCTTCCTGAGAGCAGGAGTGCAAGACTTGGCATGGCTTTTGCTAACATGATGATGCACAGAACACACCAGGCATGTCGAGATGGTTATGCGGCTCTTATTGAAGGCTATAGGGGCTGTTGGATCCCTACGAAGAGAAATCTTTAGGGTTACTGCACAGAGAGCTGATTTCTTCCACAGCCTCCCAAATAAGCCACTCACTGCGGCCTCCTCCTTCTCTTGAAATATATCACCTGAAGACATTGATCCCAATATCCTAGCAATGCCATAACACCCCAGATGTTCTAACACACTCAGGCATCAGCAATTTCGGGAATTAGTAATTTTCGTTTTTTTTATGTATTTATAGATATGTAAAAGACAGTTTTCATTGTGCTCAACTTGTTCTTTCACGCATTTCCAGGGTGTAAAGTTTCTTGGCATCCCCGTGTCCATTTTCTTAAAGTCATCTTACATGCTAAAGACATCACTTATTTTGAGATCTTTCTACTTCAAAGAAAATCGTAGTGGAATAAAATTACATGTGAAGGCTGCAGTAGCTGGCAGCATTCTCTTGTGTGGCTTCTCTCTTTGCATGGTCTAGCTGCATGCTGGTCACAATAGGATGCTCAGGTTAGCGCCCAGACTTCCCCTGCAATTTGTCCGTCTTTTTTAATGCAATCGCCTTCAGTCAAACAAACAAGAAAATTATCTTGTGGCTCTTCTTCGTATCTAGACACAGCTCCTTTGTTTTAGACTGTTATTTGTCATTCTTGTGAATTTGTTGGGTCCCTCTTCCAGGGAAAAGTAGGGGTTTGCCATGCCCTGCCCAAAACATTCAGTGGTTCTGCTGGGTGATATTTAACAGTTAGGAAGTTCAGGTCCCTAAGGAGTAATTACTATTTCCCAGCCCATGAGGTGCTCTCCTTCAGTGCTCACCTATTAACTCTTCCACTCAAACCCAGGTTCTTTTTTTTTCTCCGTGTTTAATTTATTACATACTTAGTAAAGTGAAGTCCCACAACTGCCAGCAAATGTCACAGATGAATAAGAGTTGCGACTTGAATTGTTAGAGGTTCAGTAGATCCTGTATATTCCCCAGAGTCCATGCTGTAGGTTCCTGCAATGACTCGCACTAAGACTAGTGCACCATTTCCATTTGAGGTCTCATTCAGCACTAGAGATTAAGGACTGCTTCCTTTGAGATGGTGGGGGCTCATGACAAGTGGATAGGTCAGTAATTACTGTCCATGGAGAGGAGTCCATGGGAACTCCATCGTGAGGTGCACATCTCCAAACTTTAAGTCTCAAGCTCTGTCCATAGCCATCTAAAGTTTAAACACTTTCAGTTAGTTGGTACTAACCTACCTAAATGTAGAAGCAAAAGCACAAATCCTTTCTGCTTGGACTAGATAAGTTGCTTCATTGGGAAGGAGAGAGTGCAGTCATCAGCTTTATCCCTGCCGATCACAGCCTAAGCTACCTTCTCCAAGCAAATACATTAGGATCGCAGCCCATCGTGAACTGCTGGTGTGGCTGTGTTGTGTGTGCCACACAACTGTTGTATGCCACACAACTGTTGTATTCCGCACACCCGCATTTTGCTGGTATACCAAAGTTTTTGAGCATTTTAAACTGTGAAATGAAGGAGGCATTTGAACTGCAAATTCTTGTTGTTGTAATGAAAATCAAACATATATTATATGGCATTTCCTTTTCAAGTCTTATTGTTTCAGATCCCTCTGTATCTTCCCCTATAGTCCATAAAGCAAATTTGTTTGTGTCATATATATTAGCTAACAGAGAGCACTGAGGCTTAAGCAGCTTTCCTCAATGGCCTTTGATTCACTGAAATTTGCCCTGGGACACATTACAGTAGTGGCTGACCTACTCCATACCTCCTCCTGGTGCTGTATTTTTCCCATGTCGTATTCCTCAATATTCTTTCTGGCAGATGTGCAAAGAGGGCGGTAATAAAAGCTTGTTTGTATGATTATGAGTTCATTGCCTCTACTCCAAAACAGTGAAAAACTAACATTCAGTAATTCTCTTTTGCAAGCTGTCGTTATTTTGATAACACTTCAAGTGAGCAGCAGAAATGCTGAGCAGCCTCCAGGCAGGGAGAATTAGCAAGGACAGTGTCTTGCCTGCAGTGAGAAGCCTTGTGAAAACAAGAGTGGGTTTGAAGCTGGAGGCTTTGGGAATCAATAGAGGATTGTTTGCATGTGGGCCCACAAAGTGCTACTGCAGTCAAGGGTCAATTGGTCTTACAGTTACAAAGTGCATTTTTTGGAGGCCTGTAACATGCCTGTTTCTATTTGCAGACAGCAGATAACGTGCCACATAAGTGGTCTGCAAGCTTTTGTTTTTCCTTAAAGGAAAATATATGTGATGGGGGAGGAGGGAATTAGCAGAAATCTGGCACTGCATTTCAAGACCCATGCTTTTATATTTAAACTGCACCCACTGAAGTCCTGCTTAGCCTTAATAAATAAGTTTCTCCAGCCAAATCTTTGATGTCACGCCTGGAGATTTAGCTTCACAACTCTCCCTCCATTTAGTGGAAACCTTTCAACTAAATATACATGCATCAAGCTGATGAAGTAAATGTTTAGTTTAGTTTAGTTTATTCATTAAAGGCCCAATCCAAAGCACACTGTAGTCAGCAGAAATGTAGTCAAGAGTTTAGTGGACACTGGACCATGCTATCATGAAAAATGTCTTCATTAAACACATTCCAGAAGTCAGATGGGCCAACATTTAGACAAGTTTTCTTGCTTACCCGAAATTCCTGCCTGTCAACACAAGCATGGACTTATGCCTCATGTTTTGGGTTGGGTGTGTTGGTTTGGGTGGTTTTTTTGTTAGTTTTTTTTAGAAATCAAAACCGAAGAAGTAGATGTTCTGATGTTGAAAACCATGCAATAACAAAGACTGTTGTGCGCTAGATAATCACAGTATGCTGGTAAAGATATACCGATACAGGCAATGGAGACGTGAAGGCTCTAGATGGCTGGTACAGGGCAGGTAAATATCTTCACCTTTCCTCATTCTGTGCTATACTTTCTGTAGTTTACTTGAGGATGTTTATGTAGTCTACTTGGGGATAAGATTATTAAAATAATTATTCATGACTGTTCCTTGCTCTACGTAGAAAGAACATCAGGAATGCTGAAGGTCTACAGTGTTGTCTTTCTCTGTGGTCCAAATCAGTTTTTTATTCCCCAGTCCCCGTACTAACATCTCATGTCAATGTACCCTGCTATGATGGAGATGCTCCCTTAGCATCAATTGAATGGACCTGCAGTTGCTCTTTGTGACTTCAAATTCACTAATTAGAGAAAGAACAATTTTTGGGGATTAAATATTCTGTCTTTATTTCAGTGATAGTACTGGTATAATTCTGAAAGCCTGCCTTTAGATATAGTGTATGACTTGCCACTAAAAAGAGAGAAATCATGATATGAAATTAGTAGGATAGCTTAGTTCACTCACTAGAAAGAAGAATCGTGTTTCTCAGCTCGAGGGGTTCTGCATAACCACATCTGTTAATACATGTAAAAATGTTTTCCGCTGCTCAAGCAAATGGCACTGTAAGAGGCATGTAAAGCTGTTGTTAAACTCTGGGATTCAGATTAAACAGGGACTAGATCTGAACTGCCACTGGATGCTGTTTCCCAAAGCCAAACCCTGAGCAATGACATTTTGCAAAGCAAAAGCTCCATCTCTCACCTTGCTACCTGTTCCCTGAGGACATGGGGCCCATCAGCAAAAAGACTCGCAAGGTAGGCTTTGAGAAGATGTTCAGAGCTGCTTTCAGCTCAGTGCCACTCTTGTGTCTCTTTAATGGAGTGTGGTTACTTCATAGCCCCTGCAAGCTTTCCCACTGAAGATATATATGTCAGTCAGGGAGAGACCTGTAAAAGCTTGGTGCTCCATCAATCTTTTGATGGCACAAGGAAGACGGATATAGCGGGTCTCTGCTGCTGCACCATGCCTGCAGTGCCCTCCTTGCCTGCGTTGCCTGTTTGAACTTTATTAAATTGAAGAAATTCCTCCATCTAAACCTTGTAGTTTTACTTCCCAGGTCTGTGCCTCCTTTTGTGCCAAAGCTGCTTCCCCTGTAAGTAATGGACTTTAGTAAGTCTTTGAATAGGGCAGTTGGATTTAATGGCATGCAAATAAAATACATATATAAGGACTGAAGAAAGCTAGAGCTGTACAGAAGTAATTAATAAGGCTATCATAAGTAACAAATAAGGCTTTTATTGCCTCATTTTCTGTCCCAAAGAAGTGCAAACGGCCTCAGCATACTTTCATTAGATAAGCATCTTTTCTTCTTTAAAACCAGCATTTTTTTATTCATCTTCATATTACTTACTATTTTTGCCATCCCTACAGCTCCTATTACGTACAGGGGAAACTAAGGCAGGAGAGTGTAGATCAGCACTTGCCAAAGTGGCTGTACAGCATCAGTCACCAGAACACATTTTATCGTCTGGATTGCCAAGATCCCTGCTATCATCTGCTTCTGAGGATTTCACCAGACACCACAATTGACATCTCCCAAAATCAGGTTGCTTATTTTGTTGTCTAATATGAGGAACAGGTGTTCTACAGCTTCATTCTCTTTGATTTCTTAAGATGTTTTAAGAGCAAGATGTCTGTATCACAAGTCCTAATACTGTGTTCGGCCCCTTTGAGAAACATTCGAAGCTGGAAGGAAGCATTAACATTGATAATTTGCTTTTATTAGTGTAACCAATAATTAAATAGGAATATGTGTTCAAGTGAAAACAAGGACTGGAAGCTCAAAACCTGCCATCCCTCCACCCTTCCAGGCCTTGTGCTCCCAGGGTGTGCTCTTAATCCCAACATCAGTCTCTAAGTCCACCACAGTCTTGGAAACTTGTCCTTTCTCTCCTACCCTTCTCATAGTGCAGCCTTATTGAGCTGCTGGGCATTGGCGTTGGTGCCCCCTTCATGTCCCACACTGCCTGTATTACACACAGCCAAGACATGGGATTCTTCTCTGCACATCAGTTCTCCATCACCTCAAGGAGAGCTGCACATTGCTGAAGAAAAAGGTGCAGTGAAAGCCTTGGAAGACTATTCAATCACTTCCTGTTTTTGCAGCGCCTCTCTACCCTCCTTTTCCCCAAAATCCATTAAAAAAAAAATGCCAAAAAAAACCGAACAAAAACCAGTAATTATGCCTCTCATTTTTAAGCTGATTATTGTTTGCAAAGTCAGTCATGGGAAAACTGGTTATCAACTTACCATTTCTGATAGCTTCCCTATGGGAGCAGCAGGCCTGGAGACTGCTCTGCCAGCACTTTATTTGCACAGAATTGAACCCTGCGGGGTGCTGAGTTTTCTTTAAAAGTGCTGAAGAAAAACAATATTGAGGGTGCTAAGGACCTGTCTGGAGGCATTCAGCAGCTGGCGAGATCAAGCTACAAGTCATGCATCTCCTTCCTTAAAAAAGATTGCTTATTTTCAGAGGAAAAAAAAAAAAATTAAAAAGAACAACTCCATCCCCAAAGTATGTTATCTTTGAAAAAGCAATCTTCCTTTGCAAGACAGGCTGTAATTGAATCCTAGCTGAATGCCGCTGCAGTGGGGGTGAGATGCCAGCATCATGAACAGCATCTGGAAAACCATAGAGAACCACAGAGTGGAGTTGCATAAGCTAAGCAGCTCTTTAAAATACAAGCATGCATGCATGTGTGTGTGTGTGTGTGTGTGTGTGTGTGTATAAGGGGTATAAATGAAATAGAGAAAACAAAACAGATGATCTGAGGCTGGAATAGCAGCAGCAGAGAAAATGGCAGCTGAACCCTCAGCCTCCCAAATCCTCTGGCTCAACAAGCATCCTTCAGCACCCTGTGAAGATGACCCTCCTGTATCTTTGTTTTTCATCATACCCTCCTTCTAAGTGAGAGCCCGAGACTGTTTACTTCTTCTCCCCATCCCTCCAAGGGATATGATTCACACATTTTCAGATTTATATGAGCAAAATGCAATAAATATGCTGCTTCAATTTTAACTGCTGGAATATAGCCAGGGTTTTTAATGAATATGGCCTGTGCGATTGAAGTGGTCCAGGATCTCAAAAGCTCTGGGCACTGCCAGATTGTACATACAGACACACACACACACACATATCTCCCCCCACTTCCCATTCCCCTGGGGCTCTCTGAGTCACATGTGACTGAAGGTTTTTCAGATTCAGCTCTGGTTAAAATTAGCAAAAGCCCTTATTATTCAAAAGGAGGAAGGATTCCTATCACAGCTGCCGAGAACTGCCATATTTTCCATGGATTTGCTGCACTGACCTATTGCAATTTGGCTTTATCTGTTATTCTTTGTTTCCCTAAAAAATAGTAGCAAGGCTTGGTCCTGTCAACACTGTATTTTAATTAACATCTCATGAAGATCACTGCATTAATCTGTAGCTGGACCATCATGAATTGTTTTTCTGTATAACTGACATCTCTAAGGTTTCAATCTTTTATAATAATGTTTTTTTGTAACAAAATGCCATCAGATCTCTGCTGAGCAAGGTATTAGTTTTGCAAGCTAGAATGAAAGATGAATTTCAGCAGCTGTAAACACCTTGCTTTAGTTACCAGAGCAGGTGGCAAAGGACTTTTGCACCAAAATCTGAAGTCAAGTAACTCAAGTGTGGTTATATGAAGTCAAAAGCCAGAATCATTCAAGCAACAAGCTGTGTGCATTTGAAAGGAAAACAAAACCAGGAAAATGAGTTATGATATAGTAAATATGGCCCATGTCAACTCAGCAGGAAGGCTTTGGCCAGATCCCAGGAGACAGCAGACCAAAATTGCCATGACCCATGGGGAACAGGCCTGCTCTAGTAGAAATACTGTGCCACTGCTGGAACTCCGCAGTTCCTAATGGGTCCAAACCAAAGTGGAGGCGTATTGCCAGGGCCACATGGAAAAATCAGAGGATGTCAATTCTCCAGTGCCTCCATCTGTGGATAATTTGCTGAGCACTAAAATTCACAGGGAAAAATTTGTTTTAGAAAGATGATAAAGAGAACAAACAAAAGACAGGAAATTAAAATTTATGTAAACATAGGGGTTCCCAGAGCAACTATAAATGAGCCACATTGCATATATAGATGAAGGCATAAAAGTTAATATCATGTGCAGCAATACCATACACCACGTAGGTAGTCTTGGGACCATGTTACATTTGCTGTGGGGCCCATCATTTTGAATGACTTGACTTTTACGCTTTTAAAGCCTCAAACATAACATTGCACTAATGCCAGGTGGGAATAGGGCATTTGCTGTTTATTTGTTTGTTTGCCTAAAAAGGGAAAAGACCATTTGAACAGAATGAGACACAAGTCATAATTCTTTACCTGTCACATATCAGACAAAAGTTGCAGCTTTCAGCCCAAAGATTTCTGAAGAGTTTTGTTGGGCAGGTATTTCTCTACACTGATTCAGTACTCACAGGGTGAGATGACAGAAATGAAGAACAGCTCTCCTGCTGAGATAGGGCAGCGTCTGTTCAAGTGATGAGTTATAGCGCCATGCAAAGTGCAAGACTTTTCTCTAAGCAAATGTGGGAGGGCAGAAGGGATTGACTTAGCCATGTAACTTTCAGATCTGTAATACCTAAACCCTTGGAAACATGCCTTTAGCTTGCTCTTCTATTTTTTGCAAGTGGTTATCCTGAGTTTGATTCTCTGCTCCCTCATGCAGTTGTTGACATCAGTAACATGGGTGTAAAATGTCACCAGATCAGAAGGCAGCCAGCATTCACCTTGCATTTGTATTCCTGACTATACAAGGAAGAGGGCAGCAGCAGGTCAGGCCCACTGAGATCCACAGAGATTACTTTGTCGATGTGGGATGTTTATGTTCTGATGGGGTGTTTTATAATCGACTCTTAAAACCGTGCTGCAGCCTATTTGTTCTGGTTTCATGAGAGAGTGTATTGGAATAGGGGAACAGTTGTGGCTTTTCAGAGCCAGGTTTTTTTTTTTTTATTTATTTTAGGCAAGACATTGCATCCCCCCTCTTAAGCTTTTTGCTAAAAATCTTTCAAGATTTCCAAATCAAAAGTGTTTGGTTTAGGATCAGAGCTGGCAAGCACCCCCTGGGGTTGTCAAGCTGGCTCACCCAGTGGTGCAGGCAGCTACTTCAGTGCTGATGCTTTCCCAAGCCACATAGCAGGAACTGCGTGGGAGCAAGTACCCCCCCTTGCTGTCCACCCGTCACAGCTTCTTGCCACAGCTTCTGTTTTGTAAGACCATGGCACACACATGCATCCTCCACAAAACCTCCTGTGGGCACACTATCCATGTCCCCTACTGTGGTGGGTGAACGTTTTCCAGCTCCCAGATACCCACCCAGCTACTCTCTGACTCCTAGTCTTCCACAGGAAGAGAAGATGAGGTTAAAAAGTGTGTAGGTTAAGGTAAAGACAGCAACTGGGAAATGTAACAGGCAAAACTTGCAATAGACATTGTGAGTCACTGAAGATGTTGTGATTAATGTGTACCATTTCCAGGGAAAATGTGAGCTGTGGGAAGGAGCAGGTACTGCTCATAATCAAGGTGCACTGGTGCAATGAAACCATGGCTTACATCCCTTGATCACCAGTACCAGCTACTGACACCTTCGTCTGGTGGGGGCCTCTCTCCAGCTCCTTCCTGACAATGCAAGGCCAGGCTATGTGGTGCCACCTGGGGAGCAGAACCATCTGCTTGTCCTGCCCCTGTGCTCCTGAGGATATACCCTGCTTGAACCCATCCTGTCAATAACCCTGAGATGGTGGTTGTAATAGGGAATTGGGTTGGGGAATGGGAAAGTGAATCTGCATCTCCCACTGACCTGCTATGAGGTGGTGGGGAGATGCGTTGCCTGTGATTCATATGGCCAGACTTCTGAAAGTTGGATGTCTGATTCTGAGTTAGTCAATGTGAGTAACTCCAGAGACAGTTAATCGTAGCCAAACACAGGCATCTAGTCCAGGTGGAGTGAGGTAACATCTGGAGATGTCTTCTGTCTATTGATCAGCTAAAATCCTAAAATAGCTTAGACTTCACTGAGCAACTTCAAAACATTTTGAGTGCTTCTGTTTCCCATTCTACTTCTTGTTCTTCCTCTTTTATTTCCTTTCTCTGTTTAGTGATCTGCTCCGTTTCTCACTTTTTATGTCTACTGTGACTTTTACAGTGAGACCTCAGACTTCATTGAAGCCAACACTTCATCTAACTAAAAAAAAAAACAAAAAAAGCCCACCAGAGCACGATATACTCTTTGTGCAAAAATTATTTTTTTTTCCAATTCATGTTCAGTTGAAACAGCTCATTTCTCGTGAAATGCAGTTGAATGCAATTGATGTCATTAGTATTTTCATTAGCATGATGACTGATGATACAAGGCAGGCAAGTAGATTTGGGGACTAGGCTGATAAATTTTCATGATGTTTTTGTAAGACTGCACTGAAGACTTCAGAAGTCACATGCCAAATGGTTCCAGATAATTTAAAAAAACAGAAGACTTTTTTATTTTTCCCCTTTAACTCCTGGAATGAGAAACAGCCACACGGTTATACAGAAATAGCACAGCAAGTCCTGGAAATGCACAGCAGTTGCCAAACATTCTTTTTCTTCATTGAAGCAGTTAATCTTCACCAATGAAGATGTTTTACTGATTTGTCTTTGGCATTTTTGGGGGGGCGTGTGTGTGTGAAGGGAGTCCTGTCTCTGAGGATTCATATCTGAAGGTGAAATTACTCTTATATTTTGGGGAGGAGAGAAAATACTGTGGAGAAACACAGCTTAAGACCTAACCATAACTTAGGCTGCCTTTAGAAGATGTATTGAGAGGTTATGCTGGATTTAAGTGATACACGTACTTAAGCCATAGTGATGGTTTTGCTTCCAGATCCTTTTCTTAACACTAAATGAACAAAGAATTGATAAACAAGAGGGGAGAGGAAATGTTAAGGTTAGTTAGTTGTCTAATCATTCTGAGACATTTTGCCCTCTTTGCTTTTAGTTAGCTTCAAACACTGATGAAGCAAATCATGCACTTTGGGTGGCTTTTTCTTCTATCTACTGGACAGGTTAGATGTATTTTGTTAATTATTTTGTATATAATAGCAATTACAGAGCTGTGTCCCTTAAGTTCTTGTGTATTTTTCTCACCTGCAATTTTGAATTGCTAGGTTGTTGGATTTTTTTAAATTCTGTTTTTTTTTAATCCTCTGTTTTCTGGAAGAAAAGAAAACATATTCACTTCTTTATAATGTCAACCAAAAGACTGTTCTCAAGGGAAAGAAAAAAAAAATAATCAAACTTTATTCTAAGGTAACAAATCCATCCTAAAGAATCAAGGGGAATTTCCAGCAGTTTAAATTTACTGCACATACACTCTGATGTTTTGCATTGCAGCCATTTTGCTTTCCATTCAGGGAAGAGCTGACAGGATATGTTTGTGCTGCTCCTTCATGGGTGACCAGGGGGTATTTACAATATTCCCCTACCCAGAAGAGACTTTGGGACAAGCAAATATGAAGGCTCAGGGCTCGACTCATTTGCCCACACGTAGCTGTCAATTGTCATTTGAGATGCCTAGGATATCCTGCCTGGCCTCCAGTTGCTCTTGCAGAAGGGCAGAGGTCTTGCCTGAAGCCTTTTATCATATCTGCCAGCCTCCCTCAGATGTTTCAAATAGCTAGGGGCATCTCAGATACAACCAGGTGCCTGTATAGAGCTTAGGCTCCTGGCCCAGGGATGTACCACCCACACTTGAGCCTCTCCATTTGAGTGGGAAGAATTTAAACTTCAGAGGTGGTTTGGCCACAGAGCTTCAGGGGGAGGATGAATCCTCTCACCCGAATCTGGGTGTCTATAAGATTGCTATGTGAGTTAGGTTTCTCAACTTTCACTGTAGTCAGTGAAAGTTTAGCCAATTCTGCCTGGAAAGTAATTAATCTTGGATTAAAGAAATCCCCCCCTTTTTCAGATGAAACAGCCACTCCACTCACAATTCTATCAATTTGATCTTTTCTGCCTGTCATGGCAGCTCAAACACATAGTTCTTATGTAGACGCTCATGTTACATCCACCTAAAGTTAGATGAGATGAACCCCACATTCTCTCAGTTATTCAAAGAAAACACCATCAGGAAGGTGTAAGTACAAATCCATAGATTTATTTTCACAAACAAAATTCACACTACTGGATTTGATTGAGCTGTTTTCCTGGGCAGTTGTCCCACGAAGAGAAAACAAGGCCTGAATGCCTTTTCATGCCCAAACTGCTAAATAAAATACCTTTAGACTTCTTCCTCACAGAATACTAGTTTTTCTGCAAAAATTCCAAAGCCAGCTTTTGCAGACAATTGTCTGAAACTGGGACCTATCCTTGAATAAATCTGTTCCGGAATATGGAGTGCTGAGCAAATAATCTTCATTATCAACTTAATTTCAAGCATAAAGGTTGAAAAGCCTGTGCTTGGCAGTTTATTGAAGTCTGTTGTTTTTCCTAAAGTTTTATGGCCTTACTAAAATTTCAGTCAGGGTCAGAATTTCATCAGATTATACCACTGTTAAATCTTTCATCTTGGATAATAAAATTCTGCTACCCCAGGAAAGCAATCACAATTAAAGAAGATCTTTGCTTGTATCATGTTTACTCCACCATGACAGTATCTCAGAGTGGATGTTTAAAGGGAACATATCCCCACCCTGATATATCTTTCTGTATTTTGTCTGCCTGGTGTTATAAAAGATGGGGATAGCAGTTCATTGGTTGAAGAACATAAAATATCCCATTTTGGCTCCAGTAAATGTGAAAACTGAAGACAAATTTGCACCAAAGCTGTGCAGAAAAAAAACTCCGGAAATTTAGAGTGGCTCAGGCATTGACATGCAGCATTCAACTTGATAGCGTAACTCCAAATGTCAGTGGTTAAGAGCATTTAGGGTTTTCCCAGTATGCTCTTTTTTCTGGTCCTTGTCAATCTGCTTTTCACACGTCTGTAATAAGAGATTTCCCTCCTCTAGCTTCCTTCCAATCTATTCTTTGTCTCCTATTTCCATCTATTTCCCTGTTTCATTCCACTTTGCACTCTTCACCTCTTTAACCTCTTCTTCATCAGTCAGTTCTCTTCTTGTGTCTATAGTCCATGGAGGCATTCTCTGACCTTATTATATGTGGTCCCTCTGCCATCCTTCTTATGCTGTTATGGGAAGCAGTCTCCAGCAAGAATGTTAATGAAAACCACTCTCTAGAAAGTATTTCCTTCAGAATCTTCCTTTGAAAAAAAATAGTAAAACTGAAGATTTTACACTAAAGTTCATACCAGAGCAATGGCATATCACTGAGGTTTTTAACAAGATACAAAGAAAAGGATGAGTTTCGGGAAAAATCTGATATCCAGACCTATCTGTTTTTTTCTCCATTCAGAGTAATACTGAGCTGTTAAAATACTGTGTTTGATCATTTCAGATATTTGACTTGTTTTGAGAATGCCATTAGAAGAGGGCAACAATTACAGTCGTATAAACCATAATACAAGTTAACTGTTAAATTCCTTGTTGCTGAAGTTAACTGGCAATAACACAGTCTTACCTATGCCTCTGTTCAAATAGTTTTCAGCTTTCATATTGCAGTCAATTACTGTGGTTTTCGGAATGAAAGGTAAAAAATACCCTAAACCTATACATCTGAAACACAGAAAAAGAGAGAGAGGAACAATATATGCACCCCCAGTGTGCATTGTTTTTCATCTCTAGTGCTGATTAAGCAAGCACTCATTTTGGTGATAAATCAGCATTAAAGTGGGAGGGACTCGGATATTAAAATAAAGCCAGCACAAGACCTTCTAAAAATAAAACCTCCTCCATTACAGTCTACTTGATTTGAGAGTATGCAGGGACTTTTATTAAGTGCTGAGAATTTACTTCAAATGCATGTCATACTCAGGGTATTCCTGAATGTATGAACTGAGGCATAGATTAGTACCTATGAAAAAGAAAAATTGAATGACTAGGCTGCCCAGGAGAGAGAATGCTAACTTAAAAGTCAGCAGTCCTGGATGCTCTTATTAGCAACACGTCTCTCAGCCCATCCTCATTCCACCTGTCCCCAAGTACCTACCACTGTGGAGTAGCTGCCTTCATTTGCAGCTGCAGTGAGTAGAAAGGTGTGGAAAAATTCAGGGATTACTGGACTAAATTAGATGGTGGAGGTGCCTAACTGGTTCTCCTTTCCCTCTGTGTGACATGATGGGCAGCTGGGTTTGAGCAGCATCCCTGATATGGTTTACTTTTCTAACACAGACATCACAGCAGGACTGCTTAAACTGGTGTAATGCAAATATAACATTTTGGTTAGAAAGAGAAAAATATCAGCTGAATCTGCATCTTGCATGTACTGATTTTGCTGAATGCATACACAGGAAAAACAAAGCCTTACCATTTCTGAAAGAATACTGTGCTGTTTTCTCTCAGCGGAGGTCTCTTACTCAAACTTGCTCAGCAAGATTTTTGCTAATTATGTTGCTAACTTCTCTTAGATTTCATCACTTTGTGTACACTGGATGTGCCTGAAAAATGGCGCCATCATGACACCAGCCCAGCTCTCGTGTCTTATTGTCCTGCCCCCAGTAGCAACTTGACTCTTCTGCCTGTGCTTTGTCCCAGCAATCTCCTACCAAAGCTGTCAGTGTACCATTTAATCTGTGATAAATACAAACTGCTCACAACTCCATTTGCCTAGGGGATATCAGCTCTATCTGCCACGTTTAAAAATTATTATCCCTGTTGTTAAGAAAAACAACTCAAAACACCACCCTTGACTTTTCTCATTACTTACGGACTGAAATTTCCCCATCTATCTTTTCTCAGCTGTGCTCTTGAGAAAGAAATCCTATCTTCCCTTTCCTTCTTCCCCAGTGAGCATAGCCTCATCCACTATGACAGCTCATCTTAATGTGACTACTCATCTCTGGGTAGTTCCTTGCTCCTAGCTGCAGGTTTTTCTGCTTCTGCCCCTCAGCATAGCTAATTGGGTTTTGTGCCTTTAAAAAAAGCCTTTTAGCTCACTCTTCTACCTAACCATCCTCCCTCAAACACTTATTTTTCATTTAACTGCTTTAAAAGATTTTAATTTTTCTTCTTACCCCTCTCTGAGAGAATTTAGTTCTTCATCACTGTGTATTACATTATTCATTCACTGAGATGTTCAATGGCAAATTTCATTTCTCCAGCACCGTAGGTTTCTGTCTCTCTTGATATCAGTCTCGAATAACTGTAAACTGTAACTTTCTGTTCAGCTAGAAGTTTCAGGCTCTGGGCAGGAAAAGCCTTTGACTCTAAACCCATTAGCAAGCCTCTTTAGCTTAAATCCATGTTCACAAGGCTTGGGATCCTGCGCCCTTTGACTCTGAATTAATCTTTTGAACTTTGGAGGTTTACACTCATTAAATTTATTGTTTGCTGTCACCAGTATATAACTAACATGTTCTACTTTGATCCAACTTCTTCTGGAATCCTCATTCACTTCCTGCCGTGACAAGATTTGACGGTTTCTTCCATGACATTTTCAAATCCCAGTTGCACTCTGAAGGTCTGGGGCTTGGAAAGGGCGTGCAGGGGGGGCTAGAGGAGATTAGGCAGGAGCAAACTTACAGCTCCCTTGGTTTACTGCCTTTTACTGCCCTGGAGTATGATTTTTTTCCATCAGGTCTGTTAAATTATCATCTTTGAGTACATGAAGGATTGAGCTTACAGACACACATGACTTCATCTGCCATGACTGAGGCTGCACTTCAGTTACTCCTCAGTCTCCTGAATCAGACACCCTCTGGAGAATGAGGGAAAGGAATGAGATGGAAGATCCATGATTCATCCTGTACCACTGCTGGAAAAAGCAATCCTAAAGCACACCCAAAAGGCAGAGCTCAAGACTCCATCTCCCAGGAAGTCTAATTCATTGCAAATATGGGCTTGAAACAGGCAAGAAATTGCCCTTTTGAAATTTCAAATTACAGCTGGTCATCCTCTTAGCCAGAGGGGCAGTGGTGATCTGTGGCTTATCCTGATGATGAGCAAAATAGTGTTTCCTTGCCCTTTCCTCCTTGGGTCTAGTTCTTTAGTTCTTTCATTGGGGAGCGATGTTGTTTTCAAACATTGGATATTGCAGATTCCTGCATCCTACAGCTCCACGGAGCCCTGGAACCCACCTCCCACAAGTGGAAGATGATCTGAAGCCTAAACAGACAACCCCAAAGCTGCATATAGCAACAGCAGCTGCTCTGCTTGTTGAAGTAATGCCCTTTGAGGCTTCAGGTATGCAGCAGTTGCCACTGTGCTCCCCATCAGGAAACAAAATTATCTTCACAAAGAAGTGAAGAGTAAGACTTGTGCTGCATTTCTTGAACTTGGGTGCAGAGATTCACCCAAGTAGAAAAGAATGGCAAGATGCATTTAACCTCATTAGTTTCAGTAGGGCTGACTTTGTGCAATCCATCAGTGTACAGATACATTAGGGGAACTAAACTATTTTCACATCTCATTTACATAATGGATGGGATGTGAAATGAGTCCTATGGAAGAAAAGCACCCTGGAGGCACTAAAGTTTATCACAATATGTAAGAGTTCTTTTAGATCATTGCATTAAATTTCCACTAACAAGATAACAAATTAATTGTCTGAATTACTGTACTAACCCAAAGCGGACAAAGTGTATGATTTCAGCAGAAGAAGGCAGCTGTTTAAAGCAGCTTGGTTGGTTATAGGAGGAGGCAGAAGAGATTAGCATGTCTCCCAGCATTTGCATGCCATGGTGCCAGCCCTTCTGCCCCTTTAAGAAATCTGTTTCTTCTCTAATCTGATGCAGGACTTGAGCTTTATTAGTGAAGTGAGGGAGAATGAGTAAATCAACTGTATCAGACAAGCCTCAGGACATCTGGAAATTGATCATTCTGTAGAAATAAGCACTCTGTGTTTATTAGCTGGGAGTTCATCACTATCGCTTCTCTATCCAATTCCTAAGAGATTTCAAAGCTATCATCATAGCATTAGCTCTTCTGACTGTGCTACTGCAGATAAAGATCAGAAGATCTGTCTAATGATGGCTTTCTCAGTCTCCTTCTTCTTTCTCTAAAGATAAAGTAAGAAAATGGCTGGAATGAAATAAAGCAGATTCTGCATCTTAACTTTCTGATTTGTTCTTAAAATTATTATTGTTATACAGGATCTTGGTTTTATTCGGGGGGACACATCCTGCAGAATAGAAAATCCCTCAGAGAAGGAGTGTAATTTGAAGTTTCTAATGTGGTGGTGGAAAAGGGTGTATGATAAAAGGACCCAAAGTCATAAAGCAGTGCTGTACATTGAAAGTACAGTTATTTTAAAATGATAATGCATGTCAAATAGAAACTAGGAAAATGAATTCCATAAGTTAGAAGGGTAATAATATTGCTTTAAGAAGAATAATTGTCTTACTTAATTACATTTATCACATAATAATTCAA
This sequence comes from Psilopsiagon aurifrons, assembly GCA_025447955.1. NCBI lineage: Eukaryota > Metazoa > Chordata > Aves > Psittaciformes > Psittacidae > Psilopsiagon > Psilopsiagon aurifrons. Next base: position 110,126 of record JAOEHY010037326.1, read on the forward strand.
TTCTCCCTTCTGGAATATGATGCAATGCCAAACTTTTGACTTACTTATATCAAATCCGCCTTTGGAGAAGATTCACTCAGACGCAAGGTTTCTTCTGGTTCTTTATTCAAAATGAAGGAGTTATCAAATGCAAATAGCATGAGTAACTTAATGTTCAGATGTTCATCCTTTTACATCTGCATTATGTAGCTACATTGTGCAAAGACACCAGGAGAACTGTCTGTAAGAGTTTTCTGGTAACAATGGTCAAATGCACAAACAATTTAAGTACTGCTGTGGATCTCCAGAAATATGTGGGAAGTATGAAATCCAGTGCAATGAATTCTCTAAAGACAAATCTTCTGCTAGCAGAAGCTTCATGAGGTCAATTTTTTATCAGCTGATTTTCTCTGTTTTCCAATGGCAAATTAACATTTATTACCTCTTTTGAACTAGCAGTCAGAGTTCCAGTCTGAGTGCACGTTGTTTTAGATTCTGTACACAAATTAAAGAAGAAAAGGTGGATGTTGTCCAAGAACCTTTCCATATTGAGTGCAAAATGAGACAAAATAGATTAATCTGATAATCAGAGTGAGCATGATTTAACAGTAAAGCAATATCTAACCCATTTGTACAGATGGAGCACAATAGAGCTAGACTACATTATCTTGCAACCTAAGTACTTAATAACAGCAACAATAATGACTAGGCCTTTAAAACTGGTGTATTAATTATCAGTCAGGGCTCATAAGATGCTTGGCCAGTGAATGAAGAATTCCATTGATCTTAAGGAAAAAGACCTGTTTCACATCAATATTGTGTTTCCTTATACACAGGTTTTCTGTCAATCTGCTCTGAACTAGAAGAGTGCTTCTCCTGATTCACCCTTTTATTTATTTACTATTTACTCTGTGATCATTAGGATCATTCATTTATAATCATGCCATTATTTGTTTAGTTTCTTGATAATCTCCTTCATGTCTGCCCTTGTTTTTAAAGCTGTGCTTTCCCTTTGCCCTTTCTCATTAAGCAAATAATGATTGATTTCCTCCTTACTTTGCTGTCCATTGCTCACTTGCATGTGCATGCAGTGTTGTCTGTGCTATTAGTAGGACTTTGGAAAGTTAATGTATAGGTCTTTCATGGGATGAAGTAAGCTTTAATTTGGAGGAAATCCTCAAGGACAGGCAATATAAAAATACAAAAACAGACAGGCAATGAATAAGGTCTGCATCAGGCCACCTGTATATATGATCTTGTTCTCTCTCTGCAGCAGCAACCAATGATAAAATACACTGGAATCACTTATGTGTCTGTCTGAATTTTAAACTCTTCCCTCCTGCCCCCTGATAGCATTGCAGATGATTTATTTTCACCTGATCCAAAGAATGAACTAGGGGATTCTCTTCTGTATGGCCTTTTGAACAGAGAACCCCAAATTAAAAGAAAAAGTCCTATAAAGGTGATGATGCCAGCAGGTCTGTCACTCAAGGGCAGACCTTCCACTGCTGCAGCATGAATCACAGCCTTGTGAGCTGCACCTCTGAGGGTTCCCTATGGAGCCTCTAAGTCTCTGTTTGCATTTTGGTATCAGTGAAAGAAACATGATGGCTCTTCCTTATTGTCCACTCCAGATCCATAAATTACTCCTGCTCCTCAGTTTAGATGAGCATTTCAGTGAGGTGATGATACAGGCTGGAGAAACCAAGTGCCTCAAACAAAAGATAGATGGCTGAACCCATGATTCACCAGCAATGAGCTGCAATTGGGCCATGTAGACTTTGAAGTAATTCATTACATTTGTATCTCTTCTGTAGGGGGAGGATTTTCCTCAGTGATTTGTATGACCTTGCTAAACCCAGATAGGTGGTAATTGAGCAGCAACTACTTCTTCAGAAGAAACAGAATAAAAATATTGAAAATATTGACTCACGCCTAAGGCAGTAAGCAGCATTTTGGTCTCTGACCTTTAAGCATCCTAGGGTAGTCAATAACCTGGCTGTTAGATGCTGTGCCTGCCACTGATTTTGATTTGGGAGTAGTTTAACCTTGAACCAAGATCCAAGTAACCAAGGCAACAGGAAGTCGGCCTCTCCATCCAAGGACTGGGAATCCATAAATCAAGGTCCCTAATGCAAACACTGTGTGCAGGTAGACATTTGAGAGGATAAGTGGTTTGTGAGGGATTAACTTTGGAAAAATGAATGACTGTCCCTTGATACGTTGAAGCGCAGCTTCACAGATGCTTTTTTTTTTATCAATAAAGGTCAACAGGTTACAGCTGCATGTTTTCATAGGGTTCTTATATAGGCTCTTCAGTTTAATTAGAACCAGATGTGGAATTCATGAGGTTGTTAGCATCATTATGTGCCATCTACACATGCATATATGTTTATGTATGTTGATACATATACCTACATACGCACATTTCTTCTGCAAAAACTGTATTCATGAATAAATGTTGAGGCTCAAATTCAAGCCCTGTGAAGTGGCAAAACCTCAGTTCTGCATATGCATAACTTCATAGTGGTGTGATCCCATAAGCACAATTACCTAGTCAAATATCCCAGTTATTCTATGGTGCACTGCTTTATTCAGTGTGTAACACCTAATGAACAGCCATTTGGGAGTTGAATTTTCCTGTTGCTATTACGTATGTACATCATATCTCATTTATTTCACATTTCATCCTTTATATGAAAAGATAAATGTATCATGAATGCTGATAATTTTATTTTTGCAGCGTTGCTCTTGAGATGAAGGATATATTATTGTTCTCATTTGCAGTAGAGAAGCTGAGCAGAAAGAGATTGAAGTTGAATAGATGCCATTTCAGATGCTTAATACCGGATTTGAAGTTCTGGAAGGTTGTGGTGTAAGAGGGAGAGATTGCACATGTCCACCAATCCATGACCTATAATAGTGACTCACTCCTCTTTCTGTACTTGAACAGGTTGTTGGTTGACAACCAGATGAACCTGAGCCAGCTTGTGCCCAGGTAGCCAAGAAGGGCAGCAGCATCCTGGCCTGTACCAGCAATAGTGTGGCAGCAGGGCCAGGGCAATGATCATGCCCCTGTACTGGGCACTGGTAAGGCCATACTTGAATCCTGTGCTCAGTGCTAAGCCCCTCACTACAAGAGAGACATTGAGGTGCTGGAGTGGGTACAGAGAAGGACAGTGAAGCTGGTGAAGGGTGTGGAGCACAAGTGTGATGAGGAACAGCTGATGAGGGACCTGGGGGGTTTAGTCTGGAGAAGAGAAGGCTCAGGGGGGACCTTATTGCTCTCTAAAACTACATGACGGGAGGTTGTAGTGAGGTGGGGGTCAGTCTCTTCCGGTTAGGGAACAGGTGAACAAACTGGACATACATAAGTGCATGGGACTTGACAGGGTGGACACTGAAGTGTTGAGGGAGCTATTTGGCATCATTGTGAGGCCACTCTCAGTTATTTTTGAATGGTTGTAGTGACTGAGAGAGGATCCTGAGAAAGCAGATGTCAGTGCAGTAAGGGCAAGAAGAAAGACCCTGCGAACAATATGCTGGTCAGCCTCACCTCAACACCTCGGAAGTCGATGGAGCAGATAATCCCAGAGAGAGTTTCCAGACATATGAAGGAGAAAAATGTGATGGGGAATAGTTAGCCTAAATCTGTGATGACAAATCATGCCTGACCAATCTGATGTTATTTATTTTGACTTTAGCAACGCTTTTTCACTGCCTTCTATTAATCTCTCATATACAAACTGATAAAATACAGGCATGATAAATGTACACTATGGTGAGCTGAAAACTATCTGAACTGTTGGGAGCAGAAGATTATAATCAGTGTCACAGAGTCCAGATCAAGGCCAGTCATTGATGCATCCCAGGGTTTGATAAGGTGGTCAAAATTACCTAAAATGTTAATTAATTACCAGGGTGATGGGGTAGAGCACACTCAACAAATCTGGAGAAGATACAAAACTGAGGAGTGGTTGATATTCCAGAGGGTCATGCCGTCCTCCAGACAGACCTCAGCAGGCTAGAGCAATGGCTGACAGGAACCACAGAAATTTCAATGAGGGCTAGTGTAAAGTCCTGCATCTAGGGAGGAATAACCAGCACCTGTTGGGGGCTGGCCATCTGGAAAGCAGCTTGTCAGAAAAGGCCCTAGGGTCCTCGTGGACACCAAGCTGGTCATGATCCAGCAATGTGCCCTTGCAGCAAGGGAGTCCAACAGCTTCCTAGGCTGCATTAGAATCATTGCCAGCATATCAAGAGAGGCAGTCTTTACCCTTTATTCAGCACTGGTGGGGCCACACTGGAACACTATGTTCAGTTCAGTGGGCTCCTCAGTAAAATAGAGACATGCACATATATGAGAGAGTCCAACTTTCACTTGAGCCCAACATCTCCTTAAACATGGTTAAGGGTCTGGAGCACCTCTTCTATAAGAAAAGGTTGAGAACGCTGAGACTGTTCAGCCTAGAGAAGAGAAAGCTCAGGGGGATCTTTTCTGTGTGCACAAATATCTGATGGGGGAGAACAAAGATGGAGTAAGGCTCTTTTCAGGGGTGCTCAGAGACAGGGAAATAGGCAGTGGGCACTCAGAAACGGGAGGTTATGTCTGAACCACATATTTTTACTGCGAGGATGACCAGGTTGCGCTGAGCGGTTGTGAATTCTGCCTCCCTGCAGGTACTCAAAACTGGCCGATCTAGAGAAACCTGCTCTAGCTTACCTGCTTATGCAGGGTAGGATGGGTTAGGTGGTGTCAAGAGGAGCCTTTCAACCTTGATTGCTCTGAGTTTTTTAAATCTTCATGTAATGTAATTGCCAAACTCTGATGCATTTTATCTGAGGCCCAGGTGCAGACTGAGATTTGAAAAGAGAAGGAATTTATGAAGAATTCTCTTTGGAAAATGAATGGCTTTCCTGGGTAAGTTGAAGCCCAGCATCAGAAAGACTGGAAGAGGTTTTCATAGGTTGTCAAAGACTCAACAGAAATTCTGCACCCTAGCAGACTTCTGTGGTCTCTTAAGAGTAGAGATACTGGATTTTTACAAAGCAGCAGCTGCTAGTAGTTTTGTAAAATAGGCAATAATTCCCCCAGTCTTATTGTAAAAATGTGACTGGAGCATTTTAGCTGGTTTTCCACCTGCTAAATTCTTATAGATACAAATGCAATACATAAATGTCGTGGTTTAGACCATAAGTAAGCCACGCAGTTTGTTCACTCACTTCCCCCTTTTACTTCCCTCTGCTCCTGGAGGGATGGGAAGGAGAATCGAAAGAATGCAACTCCCACAGGTTGAGATAAGAACAGTTTA